>CATNEM010000134.1:500000-612500 GCA_950096795.1 Macrostomum cliftonense | reverse complement strand
GCTAGCCACCAAGGCGATGCTGCTTGCTGCCCTGCTGGCGTTGGTCTCTTTCAGCGTCGAGGGCGCAGCTGTCAATCAAACAGTCACCGAACTATATCCGGTGCGTCAAGTCTACTGCCGAGTATTGATGTTCCGCTGCAAGCGCGAGTGCCATCTGGACGATAAATTACTCAAGGATAGTTGCGGCAACTACGTGGACCGGTGCAAAGCGAACAAGGAGGACTGCGCGCACTGCCAGATTTGTCTGCACGATTTAGTCAGCGAGCGGTGCAACGGCGTGTGCCATTGACGCACTTGATTGTCCTAGAATTCCCCCGATCCAAATGATTGTCAGAATGGGACAAAAAGACAAAAAACAATTTTTATTCTGAAAATCTCTGATTGGAAACTTCTATGTACCAATTAATCAATAAAAACCTTAATAACGTTAAGTACTTTTGCGACGCCTTTAAACCAGGCGACTGAAATAATTATGTGCTTATAATTTTATTGACTTCGCAGATACATTCGATATCATAAATCACAATGAAACTTGAACTAGTTCAGTTTAGGTCAAACAAAGAGAAACTCTGCCATAAACAGTTAGGAAACCAAGAATGTCGTAGATCAAGTGTGAGGTTATTGAAAAAATTTTACTATTGTGGTAGATGCAAGTATTTTTCAATCGAATTGTGATGCTGAAACTGCACCAATCTTTGACCAACCTTCCCTGTGTGCAGCAATCACTGTTTTCTCTTCCCGCCCCTTGCATAGCAGCTGTACAAAAATAAAGATTCAATCTCGTTTAATAAGTTTCTGCTGAACAAAAATAACAGCAGAAGCAGAAAGCAAAGAAAATTATTTGCTTAATTTGAAAGTCTAGACACTTCTTTTAGTAACGTTACTTGTGCGTTTCAACTGGCTAAATGAAATTCCTTGGCCCGCAAGTAAACTGCCTGGCTTTGCATTCCTTTCAATATATTTCGCAGCAAAGCGCTTGTACACTTCTTGGCCCTACCAAGCTTGCTTTTACCCAACCAAAGAGCCAAAGAAAGCTAACAGAAATTGTTTTTGGCAAGAGGAAACCTAAAAAAAATTAAGCTTCAAGGTAAACCAAAAAAGGCGAATGTTTTTTATGATTATGACGGTAGTAACGCGACAGTTATTAACTTTTTTGAATAATTATAGAAAATGTTGGTCATCAACCCTGTCCAGCTAACAAGGCTGCTCCTGGTGATCTCGTTGGCGATCGCCTTGAATACATCGATCGGGCAAGCTTCTACTGGGCTAGAGGCTCACGAGGTTCGCCAAGTCTATTGCAGAATATTGGTGTTCCATTGTAAACAGCCATGCCAGGTGGACTCGGCTCGCATTGAGAGCGTTTGCGGTGACTACGTGCGCCGTTGCGAAGCAAATCAAAGCGACTGTACGCACTGTCAGTTTTGCATGTACGGCCTGGTCACTAAGGATTGCTGGGGGATATGTTCGTGAGCTGACTGGACACTGGTAGGAGTCTACTCAGTTGTGAAAAACAGGGTGCTTTAAATGGTTTTTTGCGTTGTGGATTTTGAGCACAACAATTTTTGATGAATAAAAATAATAATGCTAATAATATATACTGTGTATGGTGCTGAATGAAAAAAAAATCTATTCATTTAAAATTAAATGCTTTTAAGTCAGTAAAAATTACCTTAAACTTACTCTACGCACTACTTAGAGTAAATATTTACATTTTTTATGACTATTGTATGATGGAGTCTGCGAAGTCACTGTGCTAAGTGGGATTTTTCCTAATCTCTTCATATTAATCCTCTTCATTGTCTATTTATTATAAGCTTTCATCCCTGTTTAAGTAGACGTATAATGTACTTTAGTGATTCCATTATTATATGATAGTGCCAGTGAAATGCTCTCCCGAACCTAAGTAACCAAAGAAGATTTCAAACAGATGTAAAGGCAAAGGCAGACAGTCTAGCATTAACACAGTGCGACAAGGATGAATAAAAAAAGCAAAATAACATTTCGTAGGGCACTTTAGCTTGCAAAGTAACAATAATAAATGAATTCATAGCTTGAGTTCTATAGCTGCTTTACGTAAATAATGAGGGGTTTGCAAAATCCTACTAATTGTTTCCCTATAGAGGAGATGTATCGATAACAATCTGTCCATTAGATCCGCTTGGGTATCAGGGAGTGGAGATTTGCTTTCCTGCGTTGGCTTGGACCAACGATTGTTTGTTTATAACCATACCACTATTTCAAGTACGAATTCAAAAGTACATTGAGCGTATAGGGCGCTTAGTAATTAAGAATTTTTTTACAGTCGCATACGCTAAATAAGTTTTGATACGAAACTACGCACCAATAGAAAATGTTTCTTGATAGAATTTTTTTCACTTCATAAATAATTCATGGATTTTCATAGTTCAGTAGACAGTGTTACGTATTCAGGAATTTATGTAACCGCCCCGCAAAGGCCATGAGCGGTAGTATAACTACTTTAAGCAGTTTTATTTACTCAGTGGCTCCCGGTTCAAGGAAAAATCAACTATATAAGCAAGCGTAAAACTTTCGTTTCACAGTGGGAATTTACAATTCGAAAATAATAGTCTTTGTTAAACATTCCAAAAAATGTTAAACCTTTCAATGTATTCTTAATTGTAAATTAGTTAAAGTATCAGTTATTAAACTTTGCTGAAATTTGTTGTCACGCTGGCTATTCCGAATACGAGCAGCTGTCCAAGAAACTCAAGGAGCTCTAGGACGGTGATCACGGAGGTGCCCACCCACAGACCTGCGGGTTCGTGTTGTTAGGATTAAAGTCGCATACAGTTATCACAGAAGCATTTCGAAAGGAAAATTCCCAAATAATTTACCAAGAATTCCTCCAAAATCAGAGAACAAATTTCGAAGCTCGTAGGCCCGAGTCTCGGTAGTTACCGTCGCTTTCGTGCTCATCGGGTGCAGATCAACCACGCTAATTGAGGGCTGAGTGATAATGGACCTGGTTCTCCTCATTAGGTTGAACATGATCGGACTGGGTTTGCTCTCAGCCATTAGATAGACCCGGACTCTCCTAGCAATCCGGTTGATGATGAACTCGGCCAGGTTGAGATTCGAAGGCCAGGGCACCCGATCTGGGAGCACGCTGTACTGGTTGACGCGGCAGAGTGATTGGCAGGAGGCCGCATCAGAGCTCACGCTCGCCGTGTTCTGACGATGCCTGTAGATGTAACGAGACGTACTCAAGCAGGTAAATTTACTGGCGGGCTGGCTGCAGAAAAATGATCAGCTCACCTGACTCGATCAAAGCATTTAGCATTATTGATCACGTGGGAGAATGTAGCCAAATTTTCCTTAATGTACTCGGTGAGTCTGTAGTACTGTCCGGTGGTGTTGAGAATGATGTAGCTCTTGTTGCTGTTGCTGTACTCCACCGTTCGAATCTCTCGATAGAAGAACTGCGGCATTGTCAAAAATGTAGAAAAAATAATTGAGCGGATTATAAACAATTTGACACCCGACCTTTCGATCAGATGTACAGCCAACGGCACTAGCTGCGCAGCGCATCCGAGGGCTGTGTACAGCTGCTCAGTCCCTACAGGCTGCAGGGGCCACAAACCCTAAATTTTCCCCAGCTTAAACTGGTACCCGATCTCAGCTGGGTTGACTGAAGCACTGTGGGATTAAGAGCCTTGCTCAAGGGCAAAAATTTGTCTTATAGAGCTGGACTTGGATTCCACAACCTTCCAGTCATGGCCACTAGGCTACTCCTCCATTATTCACGTAATCCTTCTTTCTGCACTCTCAATTTTTAAAAACATTTTATGCACATTCAAACCACCCGCAAGCATCCGACATGGTGTAGTGATACTTCACTGCCATTTCCACGCCGGCTCCCATACTCACATCCTCGGACAGTTTATCGTGACACGGCCTCAGTCCCCTCTCCATCAAGTCTCTGGGCAGCGGCAAATGCGATCCCAGGCAACCGCACTCGGTCACGAACTCCTCTTGCATTCGACGCCACTCGCAGTCGCGCGTCCAACCTCTGTAGGTCCTGTGCTCGAATTTATTCGGATCCGACGAAGAGTACACCTCGGTGTATTCGGCCTCGGGTAGTTCGTCCACACATGGAGACGTGGGAACATTCACCCGTTCGAAAGAGTGGACAGAGAACTTTGCGAGCGTCTTGGTTCCGTAGGGAGCCTCAAAAGTCGCTGTAGAAAGATCCGGTTTTACATCTGGTGTCGGATCAGAGGAGATTAGGCATCATACGATCTTCTGTAACTTTCTTGAGCATTCTAGAGTTTACGAGTAGTTTACCATGAGTCTCAGTACCTCTGTCATGTAGGGCAATCCGGAACCCAGCGGTGTACTCAGCTTGCTCGTCATCTGTACGGAGAGAATCGCTAACACCGAGCAACACCATGTAGAGACCGTTGCCAATGCCGGGTCGGGCTACGGTACCGTTTGGTGGATCGAAGGTTAGGCAGTGAAACCTGGAATCGAAATCGCAGGTTGCCCTTACTCGCACTCGGTAATTGGAGATATAATCAGCGCCTCCTAAATCAACTAGGGGGCAACCGAAGACTCACATTTGCTCATCCCTGTAGACGGTGAAATTTTCAAAACCGCAGGACTGTGAATTATATTGACACTTGAGCACTATCTCATACGGCTGTTGGAAACTATCGTTCATAGCCATGACAATCTTTTTGCTAGCAAAACGCCCATCGTCAAAGGTTTCATTCGGCCAGCTCATCACTGATGAATTCCAGTCTGGCAGGCGGAGCTGGTAATACAGCATTGCCGTGTCCATTATGATTTGTCGAGCTCGTCTTGGATTTCCTGGCGTGGCAATCATTCGAAAAGTTTCTTTTCAATCACAAAAATCGTTGAAATAATTGCGCAAATCAGAGATGCACAATATTTTAATAAAATGATTCAAGCAATTACCGGTAAAGAGATAATCTGGCGGCTGAATCCCGGGATCGTAATTGACCGACGGTATGTTGTCGGTGGAGCAGACGGTAACCGAGGGAAACTGCATGTCGCGCGATTCGGTGACAGTGTTGCTACTCACCGGATAGCTGAGGTACTGGTTAACCAGCTGGTTCAGGTGTACGCTAAAGCCGGCACAAGATCCCAGTATGATGGCGAGCCAGAACAGACGCTGAGGAGTTGGACCCGTTGTCAGTCGTTGGACGCCGTGCGCGGTGGTGTTGCTCGCGAAGCTGATCAGCAGCCTCTCCACTACGCCCTCGGTCTCGATGGGGGCCTCTTCAGAGAGGCTCACCATGCTAGGGGTGGGCGCTTGAACAGCTTCATCTTTCTCAGCATCGTTATCAACTTCTTTGTCTAAAGTGCCCATAGGATCACGCAGTTGATTTTGGAATGTGTTGCTTGCAAGTTAAATGATTTTTGGTCCTAATTGAATAGACCCATATAGATTTTGGCCAAAATATATAGACGTCAAGTCTGAGTATGGGGTCGGTGTTGTTTGTTTTGACTACGCCACAGCCTCCCTTAGTCTGGGACATCCAATAGCACAAAGTCTCAATAGCTCAAATCCAGATCGTTGCACAGGCGACACTCAGACTGATCTCTCGATGAGGGGCGATTGTTTTCGCTTTCTAGCAAACAAAAAACCCGTCTGTTTTGTTTTTCACGGCTTTTTCATTATATAATTTTTCGTTGTTTTGATCTCTTTTGTTCCCTGCTGCTCGCAAACAACAAAACAATTGAAGAATTTGAAGAACCGTTTAATTTTAATAAATGAAATTGAAACTCGCTTAATTCAAACAAACCACTTTTATTTCCTCTTATAGTTGCTGATAGCTTTTTTATTGAAACAAATGGATTCTTTGGTGACAATGATGAGTCTAATTGATTAGAAAAGTCTACACGAAAGGTAATAAAAAGCCTGCGAAGGCCATTGATGTATCACTATCGTCAGAAATTTATGACTAACCCCTCGATATAGATGCATGGCTTGCGTACTCATATTTATTCAGCCACTGGTTTTATTAGAAAATCACCATGTGGAAATTGTTTCTCTCTTATTGACCTGGACAAGTGGTCTTGTGTCTGGCTGCGTTTTAGGTAAAGCTCGACACATGGTGTTTCTGTTCATGACTTTACGAGTAGCTGAACGCATAGATTTTGTATATTTCTCCGGGTCATAGGTCACACATAAGTTTTAGGGAATCGATCATGTGCATTCAATGTGTGCCAATGAGTGTACACTTTAACACTTTCACTGCCTATGATTACAGAGCACCTTAGTACGAATATGTACATTATTACTTACAACGTTAAGTATTTTTCGCTCTCGACTACCAGTGGGGGCTTCTCGACTTCCATTATATTTTATGTGAGGCGTAAGTGTGCTAGTCTTTTTAAACATTAGCATTGCTGCGACTTTACGCAAGTTACGTATGTTAATCAATCAAAAATTCAATATATATTTTTATTTCCACAAAAAGGCAAATTGATAATTTAGAGTAGGAAAATTATGAATCTTTTGCGTTAAAAAAGCATGCGTTAGATTGTAATCAGGGTTGAATCAGTAAACTGAACAAAACCAAAACTCGCTACTTTCATTTTAAACAGTAGTAATACGCGGCTATAAACAGTATATTATTATTTTTTTAATAATAGCAATGCAAAAAATTTAATTTATTAAAAAAAAGCTTCATTCTAAGTTGAATTGTAAAAATTTTTTAAGTTTTTTTAATCAAGTTTAAATGATAATTGACATTAGTCAATCTTCTATTAAAACAATAAACTTATCGATCTACCGTTATCAATCAAGAACAACTAACAGACAAATTAACTAATAAAACAAGCTATATTATGTATCATTTTACAACTGACTAATAAAATAATCAATTAATCAATCCATTAAATCAATCAATCGATCAATCGATCAATCAATCAATACAAACATTCAATCAATCAATTAGTCAATCAATAAATTATTCAATCAATCAATCAATCAATCAGTCAGTCAATCAATCAATTTAATCAATCAATCGAGTCCGTCGGTCTGTCAGTCAATCAGCCAGAGAACCCGCTGCAGCTGCAGGAACAGCCGCCTCCCGCACAGTCCACCCGCCGGTTGGACTCCCCCAGGCTGGTCGGTTCTTAGAAACGTGGCTGAATCGCCTGAGTAAAGCAGGGCGCGGTCGCCGAAGGCCGGAGCGGAGATGTCGGATTTGTCGGAGAAGTTCTCATCTGCACGGCATGGGGAAAGCAGAGGGGACGCTGAGTAGGCCTGATATTATACCAATCGATGCTGGAAACTGTCTCACCAATCGTCAGCTGGAACTGCCGCCTCTCGAGCCAGACGGTGAGGAGGCAGCTGGGCCGATCGGTGACCGACAGCACCCGCTGTCTGCCGTCGGTGCCGCGTTGGAATGCGAGGCTGCGCAGCGCCAGGCCGCCAGTCGGGTCGGCAAGAATCGCGGCCGGTTCGCCTGGATTGTTCGGGGAGATTCTTTCGTAGATTTTTTATCGCTTCGCCGTTTAAAACTACTGTAAGAGCCGAGAATGTAGGTGCGAGACACGAAGTTTATTTGACGATTCCAGTGGCGCAACCAGAATTTTGTGAAGGGGGGGCGGACCCTATGAGTTCGGTTCGAGGGGGGGGGGGCGGTTCGAGTCCGGATGGCTTTTTCGTGAAAATTCGCTTGGTCCCCCCTTACTGCATTTTTCTTCCTTCTCCGAAAAGGGGGGGGGCGGTCGCCCCCCCCGCCCCCCCTAGTTGCGCCACTGGACGATTCACAGCAAGGTGGATAAATAAATAGGCATGCGATGACAAAGTTATTTACTACGTAATAGTCAATGCTCAACCACAACGTGCGTACATAAAACACAAGTGCAACCCCCCCTACACAAGCGCGCAGTGAAACCCCACACTACATTACAAATGATCCAGAACTGAGACTAACCATTCGGTCGAATCTTGTAGGCCGCGATACTCATACCACTAACTCGCACCAAATAATCTCCGTACGGTGACACGTACAGGCTTCCTCGAACTGGCCTGCGAGATTCGTCGTTTCCTCGTCCACCGTTGGACAGATAATTGTACAGGCGGCGTCCGGTTCGGAGATCCACGGCCACGATTGGCGGACCCAATTTGTGCACTCGCTTAGCTTCGCCTCCATGATCTGAGCTCGGGCTTCCAGAGTCAGTTTCATTTGTGCTGACCGAATATATGAGAAGGATGCCGCCTGCGATTGGTAAGGGCAGGTATTTTATTTTGTTAGAATTTACAAACAGCTCTTTCAAGTAATAGCACTTGTTCCCCCAAAATGTATTCAAGGTAAATACCGTGCTCTGTACTCAAAAGTCAAGCTTGCCATGTAATGCAAACGTCTCACTAAAATTACATCGTCTCATTTAATGTCAAGCCCACTATAACGTACAATGCCTCATGTACGAGTGGCAGCATTCATGACTGAACGCACAAAACCTGCTGCATAAAATTATCTTACCCTGAGGTAACACTGTCGCCGTTTGACGCCATCCTTGCGACCTCTGCTCAGCGTCTTCGCTCGGACTTAATTGTACCGCCAGGCGCCTCTGGCCGCTCCTGTACAGCACGGATATTGTAGCCGGCTCTCCAGAGATTCGCACAATGACGTACTGATTGACTCGGTCGGGAGTTGCCAACACCGTTTCGCCGGGCTGGTGACGCCACAACCGGCCAACAGGCGGTTTATGATGGGTCGCCTCGTCCACTGTGAAGACTCGACCGTCTGCGCAGGCAGCCCAGACCCGATCGGCTTGTTGATCGTAGCTCAGACTCTTCACTGCGCAGTTCAGCTGCACGGCATTGTAGGCCTGTCTGCTTCCTTGTCCAGGTCTTTGTTCGCCCGGTTTAAATCGCAATATTCGACCGAGAGACGGCTGAGCAGCGTACACCAGGCTTCGCCCGGCCATGATGGTCGGTCCCCAGTCGCAGGCGATCAGATTCTCGCACAGCGTCACGTCCCAGTCGGTGCTCAGCTCCCAAATGCCTGCGCCGCCCTCGGTCAGGTCTTTGTCGCAGCTGGCGCCATTCCAAGCGGTGGCCCCGCAGGAGTGGAGAATTAGCACGGATGTGTCGAATGTTGAATCGCTTAGTGCGTAGCTTGTCAATGCTGGTGGACGCAAAGAAGCGAGAGGTTCGGATTACTCGTATTTGTGCTGCTTGTTTTGGTGAAAAATTTATGCTAAACCTTTCGTTCACTTTTCTCGTTCATTCATACTACTTGCCATAGGTCGCATGGATTTTTTTTGTTCAAAACAGCTCATGATTCTCTTACAAAATATAATCTACAGAGGTAATTCAATGAAGAGGCAAGTAACTAAAATTAAATTTTAAAATCTAAGAGCTGGCAGTGATTGTTTATTTTATCTCCTGTCTGTCAGGATTCCCCATTACTAGTATATGAAACCATCAGTCAAGGTCGCTTAGTTTCAATGCTACGCTAGCCACGATATCAAGGTATCACTTTCTACCCTGCATACTTCCTAATCCCTTGGGACGCGTCTCGCATGGCCGCTACCGAAATTTGACAGCAACTTGCGCTAAAAATAATGGCAGACTGCGTTGAGGGGGCTTAAAAAATGATGCTGGCCCAATTCGCTTGAATACATCCTACACTTCAAAGAAGACAGATCATCGTCACAGTATTTCTCTCTTCGAATCCGCTCCACTCCTCCGCCTCGCTATCTCTAACTGTCAGCCTTCTTTTTGACTGAGCTTGATAAAGACATCATTGGCTTCTTATCTTAAACTATATTCCGCAAACTGACGTCCAGTGTTGGGATGTTGGGAAGTTTTGGGATGATATCTACGTGATCTCAGTGATTTAGCTTACGCTCGTACAATTTTTTTCTATTCTCGAAGGTACTAAGTACCTTGCCAAGAAAACTGAGAGGAAATCGTTTGGCAGATATTCAGAGTCCAAGCGAATGTTGATGATTTCAAAAAAATAGAACCGTAAGCAGTGGACTTACGAGCTCGGAGCACGCGCGGACTCACCAGTCTCCTCAGGCGTACGGACGTAGAGTGACCCGCCGACCTCGGCTGCTCCGGCCATGTTCTCAACGCGACAGGAATAAATGCCGGTGTGATTGCGGTCCAAGCGGGATATGTGCAGCCAGTGACCCGATTCTGTGAGTGATAGTGGGAAAGCCTGGCTCACTTGGCTACTTTGATGAAATTCCATGAAATCAAAGAGAAACATTCTTATTTTGACGGTTCTTTCGTCTCATGATGGGTGTTTTTTATTTTACTTATTCTTGTGGCTTACTAATGTTTCTATTTCTGACGCAACCCATTTCAAATTGTAGATTATCCAGAAAAAAACTTCGCTTCCAAGTCGTGGTAAATTGCTGTTTTTTTTCACTCAGCACACGAGTATGGTACACGGCATGAGTCATCACCGGTACTAAGTTAGTTTCCTTTCCGACAAATGCAAGTCTCTCGCCAGTGCTCAGCGTTGCGTAATTTATGACCAACGCGTTCCTTCGATGACATCTCCACAGCTCTGTGCACGCCCTCCCGCAACTGGGAATCAGCTAATAATTACATCTTCAAGGGACACAGACCGTCCAACCTGCCTCTACTTGGTTTACTTCACCCAGAAACTTTAGGTTTACCGCTAGCCCCTCAGGCTACAATTAATTACAGGCATTAGGGCTCTCGATTGAGAGAATCCAATCTTGCTCCGGGTCATCGCAACCCGACTGTTCTCATCTCTCGCCTCTCTTTCCAAAGCTACTTGCAAGAATTAAGGGGGGAACGAATAGTCTCCTGCATTACCGAGGAGAAAGCGGTTACGAGCTAATTGCAGTCGAGATTGCTCCGAAAAGGATATGAAATGGGAAGCGCGATGGAGTTATTGCTTCTAGGAGACAGGAGGAGGTGACTTCCGCATTTCTGAGACTGCAGATCTCTAGGATCGCTGCTGGTCCGGAGTTATTTAGTAGTTCTTGAGCAAACTGCCCTTCGTGAAGCTACCACTACGTTCATATTATACTAGGACAGCTTTCACTTTAGTTACGAGCAGGGCAACCATTACCGGATATTCGAATATTCTTCTCGCCCGGCTGAAGCGGCTCGGCATCGAAGTGCCAGCGCATTCTGGCCACGCTCAGCGTTGCTTGAATGTCGCAGAAAAAGTCGGCCGACTCGCCCGAGCGACGGACCAGCATGGACGGGTAGACACGGACTATGGGCTCGGCTGACAAAAATGGGATGATTCGAGCTACTGCATGGCAACTATCAAACATTGGATAAAATTTGCTTTTTAATAAACAAAATCTCGAGAACTTTTACGCACCAATGACAGCAAGCGAGATATTCTGAGCCAATAGATCATTATAGATGAAGCTGCGGCATTGGTATTGTCCAGCGTCCTCTGTTGTAACGTCCCTCAGTATGAGCAGTCGAGTTTCATTGTTGGCCTGGTTTTGGGAAGGAATTTTCTGTTATAGAGTGGGGGGATTTTGCCCACCCATTCAGTGATCCTGGGCGTAAACAGATACCATACCAAGAGCAGAGTGGCACCAAAGGTTAAGTTAAAGTTAAATCTGCAGGAGGGCTGCAGGCACTTTGACGCTTAAAGCGACATCGTCCCACAACCAGCGACGGGGCATGACTGTCCGTTGCGCTGACTCCTGAAGCGCGTTCAGTCACACTAAATACGGTATGCAGGCATAGACACATACACAAGCCGGCATCCAGTCAGGCGCTCACATAGGGTGTACAAACCGGTAATTCCAGGCATGTACACTCTCTATGCCTTGGGCTTAAATTGCACAACTGGCCCATAGCCCAACCAATTCGAGCACAAGGCCCCAAATAATGTGACCCTGCACACGAAACCGCGCTTGGGAAAATAGCCAACCTACAACGCGGGGTCGAACCCGGACCAGTGGCACACAAGGCAGACGCGCTAGACCGCCGAGCCACTCGCCCCCCCCCCTTGAGCACAGTGGCACCAAAGGTTAGTCATGTAAACTCCTTGGTAACAGATTCTTCGTAGCAATTCTCTTCGAATACTTCTGAATTCCCATTATATGGGCAAAACTACTCACTTTTCCTAGGTGCTCCTCAACAGTGAAGGGTATGCCATTCTTCAGCCATTCCATTCTGTCTGACTTTCCCGCTGGCTCAACGTCGCACAGAAGGTCGGCTCGACTGGCGCCGGATTTCACCGACAAAAACTTGGTGAACACCTTGCGGCCTCGGTGACCTGCGAGGCGTTCAAGACAGTTTGATAGTGCCGATTGGTACGAAGTTTTCGGGAAATTTGCGTCATATTCCGGGAGAGAAGAGTTATGTCCCGCTGAAAAATCAGGGGTGTCCAACTGAATAATCAGAGGGGATGCCTCGCTGAATAATTTAGGTATGTCCCGTGTAAATATGTCCCGTAGGGTTCGTCCAACGGAAGAATCGGGGGTTTTTCCTACTACGAAACCGAAGGATTCTGTGTGCATGATCCCTGATAGCGCGGCGGATTATGCCCGCGCTTTCTAAACACGTCCCTTGGAATCTAGGATCGAATATAGAAAGAGGAGATCAAAGAAATGGGAAGCTGGTCAGGGAGCGAACAACGGGCTAAGGCAATTTTGTCAGTTACGATAATTCAATTTGGTCTCAGGGCGGGGTACATGTATGGTGCTGGAATTCGTAAACTCTAACCACAGCACGCGAGTCTGATTTATTGAGCCGTGAAATTAGAGAAAATTACAAACGGAATAGAGAGAGAAATTTCAGACTGGCTAGCTGGAAGAAAGTGAGACGGGAAGACATCACTTGCTCAGGGAGTGTCTCTTTTAAGTAAGGTTTACTACCAGACTTGTTGAGAAAACATAGGGAGGTTGAGAACAGTAATCAATCCTCAATAAATTTTAGTAGCTTAAAATTAACTAATTTATCATTTTTGTCTGTCTAAGAGTTTTTGCCATCAGGTTAACCTCTTGCTCAACTTACACTCAACCACAACCGTCACGAACCAATATTCCGCGTGAAACTTGAATAATGTGTGCTAGTCATGCACTCCTAAAGTTGGACTGTGGCCATGGAATTTTCTGCTTCGTGAGTGCACGCCCACTCGAACTGCTAATTGCCCAGAGAGAACTTGCAGCCCTTCAACACTAAAAATCCCCAGAGCGAAATCCGATGCGAGCGAGACGCTGTGAGAGGGTTGCCCCGAGATGGCAGCTTGAGAGTGCTTGCAGTCTGACTTTGGTCGCTAAGCCATCCGAATTGATGAATTCTGCAGCCCCTATCCCGAAGTGAGTCTCAAAGAAACACAACTTGGCATCAGGAAGTTGATCGCAGCTTATCTCAAGTCGCCAACCAATGCCTCCATCTGGCCAGATTAAGCTCCGATGGATAAATCCGTTGTCTAGCTGTTTTATTCAACATGCAAATCCCTCTACATTACTTAGTAAATCCCAATTCAGACTCCACTTCATCACGAAGCAGTCTTAGTGTCAGTAGATGGAGTACTTTCTTACAGATTTACTTGCTCTTGTAATGCCCCCCCTCACTCATTAACTCTTGTAGTCGAGCCTTGGTGACCTCTAGAGATGAGGTCTGGGGCTTATCAGCTTAACCTGATTTCGATCTGGAATTTATCCAGCTTAATAAAAGACCCAAAGGAATTAGACGAGTGGTACATCAGTTAATCTTGTTCTCACCATATTAGCATATTGTCAAATTAGGTGTTGAAGAAAATTAGAATCATTTGAAGAAGCAACAGACTAACAGTTGCATCGTTAACAGGATCAAATTTTGAAGAGCTGCTCAAAAGAGCGAGTAAAAATTTGAGCAACAGGGATGCCGACTTCTGCACCGGACTGTCATTAATCTCTTTGCCTCTCAGATGCTCGTCCGATGTGGCCAGAACGACGAGTGAGCGCCAACATGCAGCGAAGCAGCGCACCGACACATGACAAATAGTTTTCCCTGCTAGCGTATTAGCGCACTGCAGTTTCTCATGCGTTGCGGGGGATTGTCGGGGGTAGAAGGGAAGAAGAAACGGTTGGAGGTCCGCGTGCTTTTCCAGACAGATCATGCAGAGAGGGAGCAAGCAGACTGTACCAGCTACACCCGGGCCCAGCTCTAGGCAGCCATATTACAAGAGAAAAAATGTATCCGAAGAAAATGTAATTATGCCGTCCGGCTGCATAACACACCGCCACATCCCTCCTATTCCCTTAGAAATTTGGCGAAAGAACTGCTCCACAACTCTCTCCCGTTTTTCTATCCCAGAAATTTGAGGAAGCGATTTAGAGGGTCGACCCTTTCGGCCACTTGTCGAGCTCGAGAACTGGTGAGCGGCGGCCTTAGACCGAAGTTTTAGGCAATTCTCCGCTGTTAACGTCCCAACCAAAAGTACTTTTCTGTTGTCGACAGGTTGGGGCTCCCAGCCGCCAGTCTTATCTCTCCTCTTCTATTGACCTCTTGTTATCAGCCAGCAAGCAGCCAGTTCTACTGTTGAGCAAATAGCAAATATTATGAGCATTGAGAAGACTCTTTCTAACCATAACCAACGCCCTAACCCAAAAAAGCACTAGACCTTCAGACCAGACCTTCAGTACCCGATCTCAGCTGGGTGGACTGAAGCAATGCGGGATTCAAGTGCCTTGCTCCAAAGCACTAATTTTCTCCTAGAGCTGGGGCTCGAACTCACAACCTTGAGGTCATGATTCAGATGACCTAAAACTTCCACCTAATCCATTTTCAAAGAAACATTTTGCAATGTTCCCCTAAAATTAATTAAACATAATAGTTAATCAATAGGACAAAAACTACTTAGGCGTCGACCTGAACGAGACTTTTCTCTTCACCTGTTTTGTCGCCTCGTTGAGTTCGATAATTATTATTATTAACGCGCGCCTTGCCCGCAAGAGTCGGGCAGCCCAGGCGAACAATTCGAATTCTTCGTCTAGTCAAGCAGGCGTCCCGGTGCAGGTGGCAACGGCTGGGATAAACTTGGCCGTTCGAAGCGCAGACTGGCCGGCGGCCCCGGCGACAATGTCCCGCGCTGGCGCAGACGCATCGACGGACCTGCGATGGGTCGGTGCCGTCGGCAGGCGGACGGCAGACCTGGCCGACACGGCAGTGGCTGTCGGATGAGCAACCGGCTGGGTTTGAGTACGTTGGGGATTCTGCAAATGGCAGAGTAGTTGGTTTTAGTAGATGCGTAGATTAGTGATTTTTGATAGCTATATGTGTACATTAAGGTATGTAGCTACAAGACTACGCTTAGGAAGGTAGCTATATGTGTACATTAAGGTATGTAGCTACAAGACTACGCTTAGGAAGGTAGCTATATGTGTACATTAAGGTATGTAGCTACAAGACTACGCTTAGGAAGGTAGCTATATGTGTACATTAAGGTATGTAGCTACAAGACTACGCTTAGGAAGGTAGCTATATGTGTACATTAAGGTATGTAGCTACAAGACTACGCTTAGGAAGGTAGCTATATGTGTACATTAAGGTATGTAGCTACAAGACTACGCTTAGGAAGGTAGCTATATGTGTACATTAAGTTATGTGGCTTCGTGTCTACGCTTAGGAAGGTAGCTATATGTGTACATTAAGGTATGTAGCTACAAGACTACGCTTAGGAAGGTAGCTATATGTGTACATTAAGGTATGTAGCTACAAGACTACGCTTAGGAAGGTAGCTATATGTGTACATTAAGGTATGTAGCTACAAGACTACGCTTAGGAAGGTAGCTATATGTGTACATTAAGGTATGTAGCTACAAGACTACGCTTAGGAAGGTAGCTATATGTGTACATTAAGGTATGTAGCTACAAGACTACGCTTAGGAAGGTAGCTATATGTGTACATTAAGGTATGTAGCTACAAGACTACGCTTAGGAAGGTAGCTATATGTGTACATTAAGGTATGTAGCTACAAGACTACGCTTAGGAAGGTAGCTATATGTGTACATTAAGGTATGTAGCTACAAGACTACGCTTAGGAAGGTAGCTATATGTGTACATTAAGGTATGTAGCTACAAGACTACGCTTAGGAAGGTAGCTATATGTGTACATTAAGGTATGTAGCTACAAGACTACGCTTAGGAAGGTAGCTATATGTGTACATTAAGGTATGTAGCTACAAGACTACGCTTAGGAAGGTAGCTATATGTGTACATTAAGGTATGTAGCTACAAGACTACGCTTAGGAAGGTAGCTATATGTGTACATTAAGTTATGTGGCTTCGTGTCTACGCTTAGGAAGGTAGCTATATGTGTACATTAAGGTATGTAGCTACAAGACTACGCTTAGGAAGGTAGCTATATGTGTACATTAAGGTATGTAGCTACAAGACTACGCTTAGGAAGGTAGCTATATGTGTACATTAAGGTATGTAGCTACAAGACTACGCTTAGGAAGGTAGCTATATGTGTACATTAAGGTATGTAGCTACAAGACTACGCTTAGGAAGGTAGCTATATGTGTACATTAAGGTATGTAGCTACAAGACTACGCTTAGGAAGGTAGCTATATGTGTACATTAAGGTATGTAGCTACAAGACTACGCTTAGGAAGGTAGCTATATGTGTACATTAAGGTATGTAGCTACAAGACTACGCTTAGGAAGGTAGCTATATGTGTACATTAAGGTATGTAGCTACAAGACTACGCTTAGGAAGGTAGCTATATGTGTACATTAAGTTATGTGGCTTCGTGTCTACGCTTAGGAAGGTAGCTATATGTGTACATTAAGGTATGTAGCTACAAGACTACGCTTAGGAAGGTAGCTATATGTGTACATTAAGGTATGTAGCTACAAGACTACGCTTAGGAAGGTAGCTATATGTGTACATTAAGGTATGTAGCTACAAGACTACGCTTAGGAAGGTAGCTATATGTGTACATTAAGGTATGTAGCTACAAGACTACGCTTAGGAAGGTAGCTATATGTGTACATTAAGGTATGTAGCTACAAGACTACGCTTAGGAAGGTAGCTATATGTGTACATTAAGGTATGTAGCTACAAGACTACGCTTAGGAAGGTAGCTATATGTGTACATTAAGGTATGTAGCTACAAGACTACGCTTAGGAAGGTAGCTATATGTGTACATTAAGGTATGTAGCTACAAGACTACGCTTAGGAAGGTAGCTATATGTGTACATTAAGGTATGTAGCTACAAGACTACGCTTAGGAAGGTAGCTATATGTGTACATTAAGGTATGTAGCTACAAGACTACGCTTAGGAAGGTAGCTATATGTGTACATTAAGGTATGTAGCTACAAGACTACGCTTAGGAAGGTAGCTATATGTGTACATTAAGGTATGTAGCTACAAGACTACGCTTAGGAAGGTAGCTATATGTGTACATTAAGGTATGTAGCTACAAGACTACGCTTAGGAAGGTAGCTATATGTGTACATTAAGGTATGTAGCTACAAGACTACGCTTAGGAAGGTAGCTATATGTGTACATTAAGGTATGTAGCTACAAGACTACGCTTAGGAAGGTAGCTATATGTGTACATTAAGGTATGTAGCTACAAGACTACGCTTAGGAAGGTAGCTATATGTGTACATTAAGTTATGTGGCTTCGTGTCTACGCTTAGGAAGGTAGCTATATGTGTACATTAAGGTATGTAGCTACAAGACTACGCTTAGGAAGGTAGCTATATGTGTACATTAAGGTATGTAGCTACAAGACTACGCTTAGGAAGGTAGCTATATGTGTACATTAAGGTATGTAGCTACAAGACTACGCTTAGGAAGGTAGCTATATGTGTACATTAAGGTATGTAGCTACAAGACTACGCTTAGGAAGGTAGCTATATGTGTACATTAAGGTATGTAGCTACAAGACTACGCTTAGGAAGGTAGCTATATGTGTACATTAAGGTATGTAGCTACAAGACTACGCTTAGGAAGGTAGCTATATGTGTACATTAAGGTATGTAGCTACAAGACTACGCTTAGGAAGGTAGCTATATGTGTACATTAAGGTATGTAGCTACAAGACTACGCTTAGGAAGGTAGCTATATGTGTACATTAAGTTATGTGGCTTCGTGTCTACGCTTAGGAAGGTAGCTATATGTGTACATTAAGGTATGTAGCTACAAGACTACGCTTAGGAAGGTAGCTATATGTGTACATTAAGGTATGTAGCTACAAGACTACGCTTAGGAAGGTAGCTATATGTCTACGCTTAGGAAGGTAGCTATATGTGTACATTAAGGTATGTAGCTACAAGACTACGCTTAGGAAGGTAGCTATATGTGTACATTAAGGTATGTAGCTATAAGACTACGCTTAGGAAGGTAGCTATATGTGTACATTAAGGTATGTAGCTACAAGACTACGCTTAGGAAGGTAGCTATATGTGTACATTAAGTTATGTGGCTTCGTGTCTACGCTTAGGAAGGTAGCTATATGTGTACATTAAGGTATGTAGCTACAAGACTACGCTTAGGAAGGTAGCTATATGTGTACATTAAGGTATGTAGCTACAAGACTACGCTTAGGAAGGTAGCTATATGTGTACATTAAGGTATGTAGCTACAAGTCTACGCTTAGGAAGGTAGCTATATGTGTACATTAAGGTATGTAGCTACAAGACTACGCTTAGGAAGGTAGCTATATGTGTACATTAAGTTATGTGGCTTCGTGTCTACGCTTAGGAAGGTAGCTATATGTGTACATTAAGGTATGTAGCTACAAGACTACGCTTAGGAAGGTAGCTATATGTTTACATTAAGGTATGTAGCTACAAGACTACGCTTAGGAAGGTAGCTATATGTGTACATTAAGGTATGTAGCTACAAGACTACGCTTAGGAAGGTAGCTATATGTGTACATTAAGGTATGTAGCTACAAGACTACGCTTAGGAAGGTAGCTATATGTGTACATTAAGGTATGTAGCTACAAGACTACGCTTAGGAAGGTAGCTATATGTGTACATTAAGGTATGTAGCTACAAGACTACGCTTAGGAAGGTAGCTATATGTGTACATTAAGGTATGTAGCTACAAGTCTACGCTTAGGAAGGTAGCTATATGTGTACATTAAGTTATGTGGCTTCGTGTCTACGCTTAGGAAGGTAGCTATATGTGTACATTAAGGTATGTAGCTACAAGACTACGCTTAGGAAGGTAGCTATATGTGTACATTAAGGTATGTAGCTACAAGACTACGCTTAGGAAGGTAGCTATATGTGTACATTAAGGTATGTAGCTACAAGACTACGCTTAGGAAGGTAGCTATATGTCTACGCTTAGGAAGGTAGCTATATGTGTACATTAAGGTATGTAGCTACAAGACTACGCTTAGGAAGGTAGCTATATGTGTACATTAAGGTATGTAGCTATAAGACTACGCTTAGGAAGGTAGCTATATGTGTACATTAAGGTATGTAGCTACAAGACTACGCTTAGGAAGGTAGCTATATGTGTACATTAAGTTATGTGGCTTCGTGTCTACGCTTAGGAAGGTAGCTATATGTGTACATTAAGGTATGTAGCTACAAGACTACGCTTAGGAAGGTAGCTATATGTGTACATTAAGGTATGTAGCTACAAGACTACGCTTAGGAAGGTAGCTATATGTGTACATTAAGGTATGTAGCTACAAGTCTACGCTTAGGAAGGTAGCTATATGTGTACATTAAGGTATGTAGCTACAAGACTACGCTTAGGAAGGTAGCTATATGTGTACATTAAGTTATGTGGCTTCGTGTCTACGCTTAGGAAGGTAGCTATATGTGTACATTAAGGTATGTAGCTACAAGACTACGCTTAGGAAGGTAGCTATATGTGTACATTAAGTTATGTGGCTTCGTGTCTACGCTTAGGAAGGTAGCTATATGTGTACATTAAGGTATGTAGCTACAAGACTACGCTTAGGAAGGTAGCTATATGTGTACATTAAGGTATGTAGCTACAAGACTACGCTTAGGAAGGTAGCTATATGTGTACATTAAGGTATGTAGCTACAAGACTACGCTTATGATGTTTGTAGTTATGTAGTTATGTAGTTATGTAGTTACAAGACTACATGTCAAGATTTAGGAAGGCAGCTAGATGTGTACATTAAGGTATGTAGCTACATGTCAAGATTTAGGAAGGCAGCTAGATGTGTACATTAAGGTATGTAGCTACGTGTCTAGATTTAGGAAGGCAGCTAGATGTGTACATTAAGGTATGTAGCTACATGTCAAGATTTAGGAAGGCAGCTAGATGTGTACATTAAGGTATGTAGCTACATGTCAAGATTTAGGAAGGCAGCTAGATGTGTACATTAAGGTATGTAGCTACGTGTCTAGATTTAGGAAGGCAGCTAGATGTGTACATTAAGGTATGTAGCTACATGTCAAGATTTAGGAAGGCAGCTAGATGTGTACATTAAGGTATTTAGCTACTTGCCTAGAATTAGGAAGGCAGCTAGATGTGTACATTAAGGTATGTAGCTACATGTCAAGATTTAGGAAGGCAGCTAGATGTGTACATTAAGGTATGTAGCTACATGTCAAGATTTAGGAAGGCAGCTAGATGTGTACATTAAGGTATGTAGCTACGTGTCTAGATTTAGGAAGGCAGCTAGATGTGTACATTAAGGTATGTAGCTACGTGTCTAGATTTAGGAAGGCAGCTAGATGTGTACATTAAGGTATGTAGCTACATGTCAAGATTTAGGAAGGCAGCTAGATGTGTACATTAAGGTATTTAGCTACTTGCCTAGAATTAGGAAGGCAGCTAGATGTGTACATTAAGGTATGCAGCTACATGTCTAGATTTAGGAAGGCAGCTAGATGTGTACATTAAGGTATTTAGCTACTTGCCTAGAATTAGGAAGGTAGCTACATATTTAGTTATATACCTTTGCGTACAATATCTAGCTAAACCCTACAGATTTAGCAACACATTTAAATGTACATTTTTTGATGTAATACTTGGAATATAGTAACTAGATTAGCTAATTTTGGATGCTAGATTAGATAAAAATCCTCTAAAAGCTCACCGTCTGGCTCTCCATCTGCCTGACCTGCTACTCCAGCAAAAACCAGCTCGGAATGGTGCAGAAAAAGCAGTAAAATCGACAGCGATAAAAGATAATTGGTTTTGATGCCGTTTGTCATTTTTTGCTAACTTAATTTCTGTAATGAAGATCTTCTCTTCTCAATGCGTCAGGTTTTGTAAAAGCGGAATGCAGTGGGTAAAAAAGTGAAAAAGTGAGGGCGGTTTATCAATACCCGGTTCAGCGGCTGTTTGTGGGTGAAAAGTTAGATGGAGAGACAGGACAGTGAAGAAGCCAGCCTCCCGTTTTTCCTCACCCTAGGCCACCTCATCTCTCCCAAAGCGGACAGCCAATGAGTCCCCGATCCCAACTTTTTTACTTCATCCGTCGCTCTAAAAAGCAAAGAGGAAATTCTTCAACTCGGGCAACAATGGACCCGTTGGGGACAATGGGAAACTCAACTGAATGGATTTGCATTTACTTTTTAAAAAAAAATAAACGTTGCAAGCAAAGTATCGATGCTCAAATTTGAAGCCGCGATTAAAGAAAAAAAACATTTTTATTTGATGCTTTCCTCCCTCGGTTAATGCAGCAGTAATTTCGCATTTTCCTGTAGGCGAATGCCACCGATGTAGTTCTAAGAGATCAATTATTGACTAGAGTTGTTCGTACTTGGAAACATTCTGGAGCCGGCAACGTGGAGCAGGACAGCGTGGTGAATATGGGAGGCTGTGCTGCGTCCCAGAGTGGAACTGGGAATTCTCGCTGGGCTCTTCGCCATCATCAATAGACTGATTTACGGTCTGACTCTCGCTATGCCTTCCCATACCGCTCTTCTAAGTCCCTTCGCTCTTGAAGAATCCCTCGCGCCCAAGTACCATTGTGGCTTTGGGATCTCCGGCCTACCTCAGAATAATGGAATCCCGCTGCAGAGGTAGGGGAGGGGGCCCACGATGAGATGAAAGGAAACGGGGAAGCCGGCCTGGACGATGAGAAAATTTTCTCGTTGTAATCGACCAGAATTTTTGTTTTAGTGTAGCGGTGGGCATTGTTTTATAAGCGCTATAAATGCATCATTGCAGCAGTTGGAGTCGTTGGGAACTGGGGAGAAATTGTATTCCCTCGTGGCACTGCCTAATCTACTGGGATTTTTAAATATATAGTCTGGCTACTGGTACTGCTGTGTCTAGCTACTGGCGCTGCTGTGTCTAGCTACTGGCACTGCTGTGTCTAGCTACTGGCACTGCTGTGTCTAGCTACTGGCACTGCTGTGCCTAGCTACTGGCACTGCTGTGTCTAGCTACTGGCACTGCTGTGTCTAGCTACTGGCACTGCTGTGTTAGCTACTGGCACTGCTGTGTTAGCTACTGGCACTGCTGTGTCTAGCTACTGGCACTGCTGTGTCTAGCTACTGGCACTGCTGTGTCTAGCTACTGGCACTGCTGTGTCTAGCTACTGACTCTGCTGTGTCTAGCTACTGGCACTGCTGTGTCTAGCTACTGGCACTGCTGTGTCTAGCTACTGTATCTGCTGTGTCTAGCTACTGTATCTGCTGTGTCTAGCTACTGTATCTGCTGTGTCTAGCTACTGTATCTGCTGTGTCTAGCTACTCGCACTGCCGTGTCTAGCTACTGGCTCTGCTCTGTCTAGCTGCACAAACATTTGATAGTTAAAGCCCCCAAATTAAACATCTCATAAAAAATTATCATTTTATAGGATCAATTTTCTTTGAATACTACTTGCTATAATTTAATAGCAGTAGCAAGCAGAGAAAATATGGCCCGTATTTATTTTTAAAAGTAGCGAAAAATTACTAGACAATGCCAGAATTCCATAGCTTGTAGTGAGCCTAGAAATTCAAATAAAAATCTCAGCTGCATCTCACCAATATCTGAATCTTACCTAATCTATTATCTTACGCATATCCTACCCTTATCATTGGATTATATATTGATTATTGACCCTTATAGGATCACTTATACCGTGTATTATAAGCAGTACTTTATCGAGATGCTTTAAATTCATCATTAAGCATACTTAACAAACATTGCCAATGGTCAGTACTAAACTACATTTATCACAAAGGTCTCTAGGCATGCCGAATCCCTCTGTATCCTTGATCAAACTGGCAAAGAAAATTTTCGTGCTCCCCTATCGATCTGAAAGGCTTGCGTAGAAACATAGCAGCCGAGCAGCGACCGTGGCAGATCTATTTGAATAAATATGGCGGAAGAAATCATTGATTTCGTTTAATTCTTGCCAAAGACCGAAACAGTCCCACTCTGCCTGCCCTCTTCATCTGCGGCTCCCCCCTCTTCATCCCGATGATCCTCTGAGCGCGCGCCAATGGGGCAGCTCGGGTCTCCCCTCCCGCCACCATCCCGTATATTAACCAACGCCCCATTCGGCAGGTGCGCCGGTTGCTGCAATCAAGAAAGTTAAAGAAATATAAATCGAGATATTAAGTCGAAGGTTATTTATTTTTTCGAGCAGTTTGACAACATCTTCGCTTCTTTATTAGAAAGAAAGGTGAGTCGATAGTTTTCTTGGGAACAGGCGTGCTTGCAAATGACATTTTGCTTGTCCTGAATCCAGACTAACCCGCTAATCCCCAGACCCCGAAGGGAGAACTCTTGATTGAATGTTCGTGTCAAAATTGTATCCAACAATATTCATCTCCCATGTCGCATTCACCCGGTTTCATATTGGACGGCACCTCGTCACTCTTTATTGGGACTCGGAGTCAAAGCTCTTGGTGGCGATAATCTCTTTTTTTGCTCAAGGGTTGAAAACAGGATTTTGAAAATCAGCTTTTTTAAGTCTCAAAAAACTACTATAAAAGAGCCTTGAAGGCTCCGTAGCAGCCACTGCAGCTTCCAACATCAAGGAATTAGTTTTCTTAGCCCGGATCGCTGTACGAAGGTGAGTGATGACCGACTGTGAACCAAAAAAACCACGCCGAGCCAAAAAAAAAGTTCACAATTTGTTGTCCACCGCGTGATTAATCGCCTTTAATAACGAATATTAAGCTTGAGATTGGTTCCGTCCAGTAAATATTGCTTCTCAGGCACTCCGAAACCTCCCCTACCCCCAACTTACGTCTTTCTGCAGACTCCCGTTCAAAGATGCTGCGTTCAACTGCTGCAGCCCTGCTACTGGCACTCGCTGTCATCGCCGCTAGCGTTAAAGCTGGACCAGCTCGCTCTACGGAGCAGGATGCCGAGTTAGCTCAAGAACTGGTCGCTCGTTACGGTCCGGACATTCTGGAGCTGCTGGCGTACCGGCAGGGCGGTCAACGCGACGTTGCTGACGGACACCGACACCCCAGCCGCCTCATCAAGAAATGGTACGAATTTGGTCGGCGATGATCGACAGTCTATATTGTCGGTTGCAACGGTCGGACAAAGAAGCACCAAATTTGAATAAACAGACACCGGATGCGTACAATTCCCTGCTCTTGATTATTTAACATTTGATAACTAAATAATAATAATTGGATTCTCTCAGCCAAGATTGCCCTCGGTGTGCCCGTTTATTAATTTGGCAATAAATAACAACAGTGCAGTGCGAGTGAAATAAACTTAATCGGCATCAAACTGAATCATATTAGCGCATTTGCTTTGATTTCCAAACCTGAAACTTTTAAATCCAATAATCAATTAGAAAGTCTTAATTTGGAGCGCGTCAACATAATTGAGAGAACTTACTTGAAAACTCAGGAAATGGACCCAGAAGCAGCCAGAGGTCGGATATCAGCGTCATGCCATGCGGAGAAGATCGTCAAAAGCTGCCACACTACTGTCAGTCACTCGTCGCTATTGTTAAAGATGAAAAAAACTGTCATTGACAGAAAAATCCCAGATACGGAGATTCATTCATCCTCCTTACTTTCGCCTGCTTTCTCAAGTGATCCATTAGGTAGCAGAGGGAATCCATTGTTCAAAACATGCGCCAATGGCACTGTTTAACTTCTCTATACCATGGCTTGTCGAGAGCCCACAAAGCTTAGCTTGAAAGGCAAACACAATTTCAGAGCTGAAAGTAATTGAATAGATGGCGGTTTGAAACACAAGTGGGATCGATTTTTTGAAAGATGGATCTTATCAGTGCACTTTTAAAATCAGTAAAAAATTACTGAAATACAGCACAATTTTTTTTTCAGATCGCAAAGGTACCCTAAAGCGGGCTTAAGTGCCCAAAACACCAGGGTACCCTTGAATCGTTAGCAAGAGAAAACAAAAAGTCTTAACAAAAAGTCTCCTCGGTTTCCACAGACGTTTCATTGGCAATAAATCAGAACTAATCCCCCTCGAAGTCTCATCAAATAATACCGGATTTCGGATTTGTGTCCGATTTCAACTTTTTACATAATCTGATTGCCTTCTTTTGAGTCTGAGTCCTGCTCCATTCACTTCAGACTCAGCTCGAAAGGAAAAGACAATGTAAGATTACGGAAGCATTTTGTATCGAATACAATGCTTTGGGTCTCATACATGGATAAGTTCATGGATTAACTAAGTAAAGCAACCTAGGTCTCATGTTTTAGTTACGTCTCTGATTTTCATGACAAAGCTCCTGAGTTCGAATCCATATTGTAGCTGGAAAGTTTTTTAATTATTACACAAACACTCTAGGTGTTGTATTCACTTACGAGCTACATCTTTTAATAACTTTCAAGCTTGCAGTCCGTCACACATTGGGTTCTCTATGCTGAACTTAACTATGATTTGTTAAAATCCATCATGTCGATTAAATCACGAATGATTTGGTTAGCATTTCAACATTGCAAAATCATTTATTATTGAACGCTTCCTCAATAAATGTCCCTCTCAAAAAAAGAATTTCGTTTCAAAGAGTAGCTTCAACGTGTATTTGCTCACGGAAGACGCTAACTGCTTGGCTTTGACTGCATTTCTATTGATATAAAATAACCCGTTTGTGGCGCTTGTTCCAAAGCTACCCCACCTGGTTGATTCTCTGCGCTTGACTGTTTGGATAGCGTGATTCACATTAATGATGAATGATTGACTTTTAACTTTGAAGATAGAAAGAAATCGCAAAATTTTCTAGAAGCTTTTTTTACTGTTTGAAGGTTTTATCGTACACGAGCATTTGAGTTGACGACTGCATGAGCTGGTTGAGAGCGCTTTAAAATTGAAAAATAATGAAGGCCCGCAGCAACCAATTCGTGTAAGCGCATATGGGCTGCTATATTCGGCCAATAGAATTGCTAACTAACTACTCCAGCCAACTACCCGTTAAGTCTTCTAAGAAGCTTTTGGCCGAGTCAGTCAGTCCACTTGTGCCGTGGGGGGGGCACTCCGTTAGGCCGGCTGGTCTTGAAGAATCCCGCCAGACTCTGCGACAACTGATAATCAATGTTTGCTCTCATTCGGAATGAGGCCGTGCCATACATGGCAACGTCTTAATTAATAAAAATCCTCAAATACTCAACCGAAAAATCTCCCCTCTCACAGTCCAAAGGCAGTCGGGTCATTCTCCCTCGGTACGTACCCCAGGATTTTAATTCTTTCCGATGATTGCACTGTGGCATAGAGGAATTCCACGGGCTTTTCATCAGATTTTATTACGCAAAAGTTATTTGCAGAGCAGGCAAATTTGCTGTATATTTTTTAAGTATCATTGACAGAATAAAATCATACGGCGTTAAAATGTTCACAGTTTATAATTCATCAATAACTGCTTGACGGACTGACAGTCTAGCATTCTGAAGAACAAACAAGGAAAAACTCGCACAGAAAAGAATCGTTTAGTTCTTGCTGCACGACAATTATCATGAGAGATTTCAGCTTCTATTTAACGCGCCAATGATCAAAAAGATTCTAGCGGGGAGGTAAAGCGAATTATAAATCTATAAGCGAAGCAGTATTTGAGAAAATATTATTTACTACCGGCTACTGACAGTAAAGCGGTGCGGACATTAAAATAACGTTGGAATTTCGAGGAATTACACAAGTTCGTTTCTAATTCTTTCAGAATAAATATTGACCGTCTTGAACCTCTCGTCTTGAACAGACCTAAAAATAAATTATCCGCCTCAGCGCGTACATTGAGCCTCTAATTCGTCGGTCCCCGTGGCATCATTGCAGAACTTATCTGCCAGCAGAAGCATCTCGTCGCTGCTGACGGCCCGTCGCAACAGCTGAAAACAGTGAACGGTTCCGTTAAGGCTTCTCTTTGAACTGTATGGAGTCCGGCCTAGGAACATGCAATGCATGTTGTTCACATTCAGCGTCGCAGCCATGCTACCAGAGTTACCAATTGAACCCGTTGACAAACTGCCGTTAAAATACAGCAGCGTCTTGTTAAAGAAGTTAGTGCTCACTCCGATTGTCACCTGTCTGGCTGTGAACAGGTCAGTAGGCGTTGGTTCCAACCACCAGTCCGTTAACATGTGGTTCGCCCGGTGGAGAATACTTAGACGGCCTTCGAGCTCTCGAAAGACCAACATCTCATCGGTGCCGTCGCATCGCGAGAGCCAGACATAGTGAACTGTGACATCGTTAAGGCTTCGCGTGGCCCTCAAAAAAATGGTCATCTCAGTCAGGACTTGATGGGCAAACGGTCTGGCATCGATGCGGACGAAGGAGTTGGTGCTGCCAGCGAACTGAAGGCCTGCACGCGGTGCCAGTTGGACATTTGACATGGCGCCTAAGTCCGCCTGGCAGATGTTGCGATAGTTGGCGGCGCCAACAGCGGAGTCTTTGAAGTTAGCAAAGATGATCGTGTCGTTGATGAGGCTCAGCCGACGCTCTCGGTTCCGATCGACACTCGCGTGGACCAGACAGTCGGCGGCTTCTGGAGGTGACCTGGGCGGCGATTCGCGGAGCCAGCGCTGCAGCTGGCACGGGCTGGCAAGGTAGCACCAGCGGGTGGGCCGTTCGGTGCTCTGCGTGGGTAAAAAAAATCGAAATTTGTCAATTGTCTGTCGTTTTCTGATTTAGTTACTTTGTCTGAAGTAGAAGTTCGTATTTACAAAGTATTTGAGCAGAACTTATCTTGGCTTCAAATTAGTTTGCTATAGCTCTGACCCTGGCCTATCAATAGCAAGCGTTCCAACAATGGGTTGTTTTTTTGATAGATGATTACAGCGTTTTATTTTTGATAAGTTATCCAACGAAAAATGGTTTTCGGTCCGATAATAGGCTGTTGTCAAACAGGAAAAACTTATAATCGAAAGGTCGTACATGTAGGTTCTTGTCCTAGCTCTAGGAAACAATTTGTGCTGTTGAGCAAGGCAATAAAATCTGCCTTAATGTGCTGTTAATCCCGTATTGCTTCAGTCCACCCAGCTGAGATTGGGTACCAGTTTGAGCTGTGTAAATTTACGTTGGGTGTTGCGGCCCCTCCAGCCTGTCAGGCTGAGCAGCTGCACACAGCCCTCGGATGCGCCGCGCAACTAGCTGCGGTTGTGCTGTAGGCTCTACTCTACAGTAAAAAATAATAACGCTCAAAAATGATGCTGAAAATGATGGTGTTTCTGGGCCCAAGCATACATGACCTTCTTGCGCCGATGTTCACAGAGACAATGCTTTGGAAGGCAAATAAATGCCCGGATGCCCTATTTGACGAAAGCAACAGCTTGAAAAAAAACTTGAAAAAAGACAAAATAGGAATCCAGGTCTCTTTGGCATCTAAGGGCACTTTTCAATAACAAATTTTAGTTTACGAGTTCTCCAAACACTCGACCCTCGGTTGGAGTTCAAGGACGCTCTATGATATCTCCGCGTACGCCATTCTAATTTGAGGGTTCCTGGTTCGTGACTGGAGACCTCATGTCAACTTGCCACTCTAGGATGAAGCGCTAGATCACGAGAGAAAACAAACGAGGTCATGAAAATGTCTAAACTACCTCAGAAAGAGAAACTAACGGCAGAATTACACCTTTCTTGTCAGCCTGTGTGCTTTGAGCAGATTGTGTGTACTAATTGAGTCATTTCAACCATTGCACCAATTTAGTCAGAACTCTATCTATAGTGTTAAAAGGAAACGAAAAACCTCCATTTTTCGGTGTCGCGATTCAAAGTAGCACTTTGTACTTGAATTTTTGGTGAAATGATTCCCCAATGAAGCTCATATTGAGATTAAAATATAATTCGAAAAGTTTTTTTCGGAGTCCACAGAATCCCACAGAAATCCACGTTTCGAGACCAGTATGCAAACAGTCGAGACACAAAATCCTTGGCGTAGCAACAAAATAATTCACCTGTTTATTGTTGAACACAAATCCACCGCATCGGTCGTTTCTAGCGCAGGTCATCGCGCAGGCTCCAATTGAGGCCTCATCGGCATCGGTATTGTTCACCAAGTCGAGCTGATGGAGGCTCGAGCAGGCCAAACCGCCAATTAACTTGAATGTGACGCGACAGTAGCTACTAGGGAGCATAAAAATAATTAGCCATGGCAACAGCTGCGAAACTGGGGACGCCATTTGCAAATAAATGAAGCGATGCTTTTCATAGCAGTTTCCGCTAGCACTTCTTGCTGGCTACAAAAATTTTATTGACACTGTAAATGAGTCAAATAGCACAGCTAGCCCGACCAATCAGCTCAATTTTGGCGTTGCCTTGGAGATATGAAAATTTTTCATTTAACGTCATCTGATTATTATTATTTTTCCGCAGGATCTACAGTCAGACACTTTTTTAAAACTGCAGCGCCTCGAAAATTGAAAAAAACTAACTTTTTTTAAAAAGTGAAACTAGTAGCTGGACTGCTATTGATGGAGCTTAACTTTCTTCCGGTGCCGAATAATGCATAATAGATCGCAACTAGAGACAAAGATGGATTGAAAAACATTTAATTTCCCATTCAAACATAAAAATTGTTTTAAGGCTGGAAAGAAAAGTGAATAGAGTTTTATTTACTGCAAAAAAATTGGGTACGTACTATGTCGCTCGCGACCCAGATTATACTTCTCGGCATATGCCCTTTCCTTCTACTATTCTTAGTAGTATAGCTCTATACTCGTAGTTTATATCGTTTTTTAGCAAGGCTCGTGAAGGTCATCGGGTACTTCATTTTTTAGGTAAATATATAAAATTCGTAATTTTCATAAAAATTTTTTATCAAGAAAGTTCATGACATTTATAACAAAGAGTGCCTGTCCAACCGAAAAAATTCGGCGATCATTTAAACAAATCAACGTGTCCGGGATCTAGACTAAAGCATTCTGGCACCGCTGGACCGTAGCTGGCCGTAGCTAGTTGCGCGGCGCATCCGAGGGCTGTGTACAGCTGTCAGCCTGACGGGCTGTAGGGGCCGCAACGCTCACACTAAATTTACCCAGCTCAAACTGGTACCCGATCTCAGCTGGGCGGACTGAAGAAATGCGGGATTAAGTTGCCTTGCTCAAGAGCACAAATTGTCTCCTAGAGCTAGGACTCGAACCCACTACCTTCCGGTCATAAGGCAGGCGCCCTAGATACTAGGCTACAACTCCTCTATGGACTTTAGAGGCCCTTAAGACAATCTGTGACCCAAAGTTAACTCCTCTCAGTGTGCAATAAACCTTAAACTTCGATCATTAAAAGTGCATAGTCGTAACGGTCTATTTCCGGACCCCTATACAGTCTTTGGTTTCCATCAAACAGTCTTCCTTATGACTTCGAGATCGACTGCTAATAGACACTGGTTTTAGTAGAAATCAGGTCTCTCTCTACTGGGGTTGCCAGCACTCTACCTTTTTTATATCCATGTCTGTCTCTCGCTGTCGTCTCCTATTATTAAGACTAGCCATGCACTTGGCCCTATCAATAATATCTAACTACCTTGGGCTGACCTTGAGATCGGGAATCTTTAGGTCAGAGAATTTGTTTGGCAGCAGCAAATCAATGCTCTGGGGTACGTCAGTAAAGCTAGGCCAAAACTATAGACTGAAGGCCAAAACCCACCAAAATAGGCCCCAAAAAATCAGGATCATTATATGGAACATTTTAGAAGCGTCACTTCTACATTTTCACATAATAAATTTACCCTCCGCACTTTATATTGGCATATGAAGTAAATTGAATCGCTCGTTTTCAGCTACATGTAATTTTTGTTTGGCCGATCAAATCAATGTACATCTCCGACTATTGAAAATCTTTAATTTTCTCGCTTGAATGAATTAAGAAGTAAATTACGAAAAATATGGTGTTTAAAGAGAATCTGATAGTGCGCTCCAGAGCAATATAGCTATATTGATAGTTGTTCTATATTACATGTATATGTAATAAATACTAGAATTTCCTGTCTTGTAACAACATGCCAAGCGGCTGACCCCAAAAATCTATCGATTGCAGCCGACTCACATATAAGAATAAAACGATTTAGGTGATGCATATGATTTTTTGCACATGAACTATTGGAAAAACTGACTGAGAAACTACAGCTCTAGTTTCGACAATGAAGTCGTTACTAAGTTCAAAACTCTGTGCACAGTGTGATGTGCAGAAACGGTAGGGCGCCAGAGATTCGGGATAGTCATCGAATTATAATTCAAGCTGTATCAACAGATTGATAAGTGGCTGATGAGTATCCTATCACTATACAAAGCTAACCGCTAAAAATCTATACTCAAAAGTTTTATCGTTGAAAAATTAAACAAGTTGATTACTTATGTTCATGAGGAAAAATGAATTTGATTTCTACGCAACAGCCCATTAAGCGAAATTCTTTACTTAGGTTTTACTTTAGTCAACGTTAAGGCGTCCTGCAGGCAAAGCCCGATTACAAAGAAATTTTTACGGTAAATTTTTACGCATAATTTTATGGTTAGAACAAAGTAAGTATCAATATTCGATGGCTAAAACAAGGACTGGAGACAATTTTAAAAAATTTTCTTTTTATGAGGTTTTGAAAAAAATGCGTCTGAGAATAGTTGTCAATGGTATAATTGTACCTAAAAAATTAATTCAATTTTCTTGTTCCTGTTTTTCATCTTATTTCATTATTTCCCTCCGATGTTCACGACTTCCGTGTGACCTACTCGTGCTGCAAAGTAACATTTTGAAACGCTGCTTAGCTCTGCAATGATTTTGCTGTGCGCGTTTGGCGTCCTGCTTATTGCCTCTTCTGCACAAGCACAGCTTGGCATAGGAGGTGGTGGTGTGTCATGTAAGTGCTCATTTAGTGTGCCATAGGTGCTAGGCCTAGGGCCTAATTAAAAGTTTAAATGCTATAATTCAAAATTAGGCCTAGTATTTTTTTGCTATTTTATATCATTATTACTTGTTCTGCACATTGACAGGTGATCTTGGAAGCTAAGCATATGCATTAGGTTCAGTTACAAAAAATCATTTAAAAGACTGAAAAGTTGACAAGATGTGCAATTAATATATTTTTAATATTATTTAGGCAATGCTAATTGGCATGGACACATGCAAATAGTGCCACATTTATTGGCATGGATCTATGAGAATAGTGTCTCCAATGTTGGCTTAGATCAGTGTATCAGTGTAGCTATAGCTAGTCTAGGTTTATTTTTTGTGCAATAGGGATGCTATAGCATCTTGACTTTTAGAATTGCATCCTAAAATTCAATTTAGGATGCAATTTTGCATCCTGATTTTTTTAATTCTTCAAAATAGAAGACCTCTTAAATGGGACTTTTTTAAATTGCATCCCAAACTCTAAAATCACATCCTAAAAATAAGAACATGATGCAATTTTGTATCCTGTACCCATCCAAAAAATAAACCTAGGCTATAGTGCATCCCTTTTGCATATATTGATCCATGTCTTTATGTAAATTAATTTTGAATCAGTCAGTCCCTGGTCAATTTCAGTGACAAAAAAATTTGGTAACTATTATATTAGCAACATTTTTGGACGATTCCATGACAAACAAAGTCAATTTGGAACCAAGGGAAATCTCTGGAGTCCTAGTTTGGTATATTAAGCTAATTTTTCTTTTTTTCGCATGGTCCATAGAGAAGGTTACATTAGGCTATAAAAGAATGGAATGTACAAGTATCAGGTTAGTGTTACATCAGTCAATAATATTGATTTTAGTAAGCTATCCAGTATAGAAAGTTTCCAAAGACATTTCCTGGAACTAGAAATGCAGTGCTAGCTATCAATACTCATTGAAGTAGCTCTCAAAGAGTATATCCAAGGGCAAGGTGCCATGCATGGCCCTGAACTTTGCCTTGACATAGGCCAATGACATGTCAATAAACTCAATGGCTACCCTCAGATTATCTTTAGGTATAATGGTAGTTGGAGCTCTAGGCCTTCTATTATAGTCATTGCAAAGCTAGTAAATTGGTTGAAACTTTAGAAAAAATAAAAAGATAATTTAATGCTCCAAAATATAAGATTGTCAGTAACAAGTCTCATATTCTGGTTACAGTAAAAAACTTTTTATAACTTAGTTGTTTTTATGAATTTTTATTTATTTTCATTATTTTTTCTACATATTATTTATACTCTGGTATCTAAAAAACCATTAAAAAACTATAATGTCTAGTTTTACTTATATAATTGATATGTCTGCTCTAAAACAATCAAATTTAGGTAAGATTTAAGTTGCAAAATTGGCTATGTAAGTTGCAAAATCAACAATGTAAGTTGCAAATTTGGTCTAAATTTGGGTAGTAAGTTACAAAATTGGGGAGGGAGGCAAGTCATAAGATCAGAGGTGTAGGTTTAAAAATTGGGGGAGAATGCAAATAAAGTGCAGTAAAAAGTAAGGTATTAGCCAAGAAGTTGTTTGCTGGACTTTTTTTGGTCATTCAAAAATTGTCTAAATAAGTTGCAAATTCTGTTTTATCTAGCAACTAAATTTTCCAAGTTGTTTATGTGTATATAGTTATTTATGTAAATAAAGTAGAAATTTTTAACATAGATCCATGTTAATAAGGTAAAAAATAGTGACATAGATTTGTCCAATAAAGGATATAATTGTTATGCATCATCACACAGGTCAATGTCAATATGCACTGCCTATTATTTATTAATGCATAACAATTCAAAGGAAAAATCAAATTTGCTATAAATTACTTAAAAACTATTTCATAATTTTGTTTTTTTAAATAGACCTAGACTAGTATAATAGTCTATTGATTATTGATTATGTATACAGTATATACAAAGTGCAGTTTTTAGTATTATTTTTGGCAATGCTTATTGCCATATTATATTTGCATGGACCTATATGAATAATGTCTCTCTTATTGACTAGGATCACTGTAAACTTCATCCTTTTTTGTGGACTAATCCATGTTAAATAAATTCATTTAATTGATAGCAAATATAAAATAAAAAGTGAAAGGTGTAAAATTTTAGAAATTTACTGTAGGTCATTTAAAAAAAATTATAGAGCAATAATTTTGGACAAAATATCATAGACATTATCTTTTATTATTCATAAAATTGTAAAATATAATATCAATATTGGTTCAAAAAAGTAGCAAAGGCAATCAATGCAATTTTTAGTACTAATAAAAAATATCACATAATATGCTTATATTAAACTGATCTATTTATTTAGATTTTATCTATGCAAATATGTTAAACAATATTCATATCAGTCTATACAAAAAATTAAAATGATATTATTTATATGGCTATACCATTTTGTTATTTTAATTTTATTTTATATAATAAAGTCTATTTCAATAAGACTAAAAAGAAAAAATTGCTTAATATATTTCCTAGTATCAATAATAGTTTCATCATAGTTATTTTGTTGATTGGGATTGGTTTAAATAGAATTATTATTGGTTACTTTTTAATCATCAGCTTATAAGATTGACTTTAGAATGCAAGTGTAGTTATATATAGTATTTTGCTTATTAGTATTTATTTACTTACAGTATTTTAAACTTTCAATTTCACAATTGTAGCTTTAATTTATTGGATAAAAATAATTATTATCAGGATTAAATTTTTATACAAATTTATTGCACAAAGTTTAAATGGTCCTGGAGCATATATGGATGCTATCTTAGGAATCTCCTGACTATTTTAACTGGCAATACACCAGCAAGAAAGTCACTATTAGTTCACAATTTGCAAGAAATACCTATTTTGATAAATAGCAACTTGCCCATGTATGTAAATTTTAGAAATGCTCCTGAGATTGAAACTCAAGTTAGGCATTTATGCTCTAGAATCAGAATGGAGAAAATAGAAAGGTCAGTAGATAAATGCAAATAAATCATGCATATGCTTTTAAAAGCATAATTAGGTATGTATATTTATTATAAAGTTATACAATAAACAAAATTTTCTGGTCAGCCATTTAAAATAAAATTTATTTTGTCTCATTAGTAATTAATTATTTTTTTCTTTCTCATTCATTCTCATTTTTTATTATTTAGCATAGCGAGAAATTATTTTAATGAAAATTTTATGAATTAATATAAACTGTCACTGTTGTCAAATTTAGTGGTCACCAATGACACCGTGTTTCACTGCTACATCTGCAACTCGTTTCTGGACCACCGCTGCGCCGACTTCTTTGACAATCGGACCCGCCTCATTGAGCCCTGCCCGGGCGACAAAAACTACACCATGTGTCGTAAAATTATCCAAGAAAGTGAGTAAAATTGCGTTGTTATAAATCTGCCGATATGTAGCGTAAAAAACTTTTTAGGTACAAAATTATTATTACGCTCACTACAGCTTATTTTGATGGCGCCTGGGACCGGCGTTTCATTCGCGACTGCGCTGTGCACGGCGAAATCGGCCAGGAGGAGGGCCGCTGGTGCACCGAACGGCTGGGCACTCTGCGCGTCAAAATGCGCTACTGCCACTGCAATAATAAGCACGGCTGCAACGCCGCAGGCAGGCCGCGCCTCACCTGGCTGGCCTTCGTCTGCGTCCTCGCAGTCAGCTGGCTGATGCTGCCTTCGTCGGTTCGACTGGTTTCGTGATTATTCGAAATTTTTTTCTTTAAAATTAGAAGAGAGGCCTTTGGTGTTGAAAAAAAATAAAACGAATTTTGTTTAAGTGAAGCGATTATCATTTTGGGGATGTCTTGATTCTAGTTTTCAACCTAGGATATGATGTAGTTTTAACTACCGTTGCTGACGTAATTCAACATTCCCTGTGTAACAAAATCACTTGGCTACGCTATCATTCCAGTTTCTAAGGCTAGTTTTTATTGTCTTCATTTATGTTTTAATATGATTCATATAAAATTAGACAGTTTTATTACTTTGTAAAACTGGCTGTGTTTCTTTTCGCTCGTTTTTTTTAAATCAATTTTTCACTATTTGTACATACCTAATTATAATATTATTATTACATTCAAAACTGATAATATTGATATATTTACCTGCTATTATTCATTTTGTTCAATAAGTACATCATGTTTTATACTGCCCGTAACACTACTGTATTAGCTGTTGAACCGTAGCTTTCGCTTGATAACTAAATAATTGAGGCGGGTCATTATATTGTATATCTATATTATAATTGAATTGGATGTTAAATATACTGTGCTAAACTTGCTGACCTGTTTGACCGAATTTGCGTCCACTTGTCTTTGTCTATCTGTCCCTCCTCGAGGCTCTGCGTGCGGCCTAATTGCTTGCAATAATTTGTTGTCAACAAACAAATAATTTAAAGTTAAGAGAGAAATAATAATTAAATTGAAATCAAATTCGTGTGTTATGCAATAATTAAAGTTCGAAAATAATTATTAGGCACGCTATAAAAAATTTGTTGAAACCCGTACTCCTTTGATAAATCACTTATGGAGTATTGCGGGTGCGTTTAGCTTAGCGTGCTAAATAAATAAACTCAAAAGTCGAGTTTCGGGACTAATTCGCGGATTGAAATTTGCTGTTTTGACAAAAACATCTTTTAGTAGCTTTCAATTCGATAAATAGTTCCGACAGTTTTACAATGAAAAAATCGAAAAATTATTATGTTTTTAAGAATTACGAAAATAATACTTGCAAAATTCTGATTACACTACTGCTAGGTCAAATGTTAGTAGGCAAGTTCAGAATACTTATAGAACTTTTTTAAAAGCTCTAAAAAATCAGGATTAGTGTGTTTTCTACGGCTGAATTCGTTAACTAGAGGAAAAATAACGCTTTTCTATCAATTTAAACTCTTACAGGAGTCAGAAGCTCAGCACCTGGAATTCTTCAGACAGTTGGCCCGCGATGGCCTAATCGACGATCGAGGCGGTATTCGATCGCGCGAATCAGTTGCCCAACTGCATGCTGTTATGCAGCGCGCCAGCAAGCTGGTTAGCAAGGCAATCATGCTGAACATATTGAAGATCACCGAGGATTCCTCGGTGCTATCCGAATTCTGCAGCCAGGGCGGCTGGCAGATGCTCAACGATTGGCTCAATACGGCTTGTTCCGAGGCTAACGCCGCTCTGCAGAAATTGCTTCTAGACGTGTTCCTCCGTCTGCCCGCTGGGGTGGACATGCTTCAGGCTAACAACACCGCCAAGCTGGTGAAGCAGATCGCCAAGTCGCCCGCCTCGGAGCTCGCCCCCCTGGCCGCTAACGTTGTTGACCAGTGGCTCGCCTGCATCAAAGCGGCCGCTGCTGAGCAAGCCGCCGCCGACGCCTCTGCCGCACCAGAGAGCGACGAAGCCTCCGAAGATCTTGCCGGCGCTGCTGGAGGCCGGCACAAAAAGAAAAAAGATAAGAAAGAGAAAAAGAAGAAGACTAAGAAAGAGCGGCCGGACAAGGAGGTGGAGTCGGCGTCTGTCCCGGCTGCTCCATCAACAGTGCGAACCGCTCCGGCAAATTTCCGGGACACGAACCTGCTGGCCCTGGATGAGCTGGTGACCGATGCTCAGCCTGGCGAGATGGCAGCAGAGCAGCAGCAGCAGCAGCAGGCTGGAACAAAAAGGAAACAGCAGAGACAGCTTTCTAGCGAACAATTGTCTTCTTCTTCCGCAACCGGTTCCGCTTCTTTGAGAGCGGCAAAGCGCTCCCGTCTAGAACAGAGCGATCTCGAATCGATTCATTCCTCTATCGATGTTCGCCCCTCGGCTCCGTTCCAAGATCAGGCGGATCCGATTGCTGCTGTTGCTGCTTCTAAATCCTCTGCCACCGGCGCAGCTGCCCCGCCATCGGACGGGTCGCAGTTCCTGATGGACTCTCTGTTTGGTGTCAGTCGGTCGGCTCTGCCCAAAATTGTCAAAAAGAAACGCCAAACCAACGCGCCGCCTTCGTCCTCGGCGGCTGGTTCTGTTGAATCAGGTCAGCAGCCGTCAGCAGCTGTCAAAGATGCGGAGAAGTCTTCAGTTCCAGTCATTGTTAAAAAGAAAGACTCAACAGCAACGGAGCAGAAAGATTCTAAAAATCAGCAAAAGCAACAGGAGCAGCAGAAGAAGACGCGAAAACGCGTCACCTGGGCCCAATACGATAGCCTAGAGCAGGTGTTCTACTTCGAGCTCGATCCCAATGAGCGTCGCTCGTCCATCTCGTCGGCGCCGCAGCTCCCAGGTGGCCTGGGCTCCGATGTCGCCGGGTCCAGCGTGGAAGAGATGGCCAGGCGGGAGCACGAGCGGGAATGCGAGCTGCTCACCAGGGCCAGGCGCAGCGGCTCCGATGATTTTGGCTCCGATGTTGCTAAGGCGATTGTGTGGTACAAGCCGCATCGGATTCACGGCATGCCCGAGTACACCGCCTCGCACAGGTGGGGGGGATGATTCTGGGGATTTTGGAAACGTCGAATTAAATATGGGGTAATAAGAGATCAAGCGGTTTCGAAGCAAGTTAGAATAAGGATTAGGATGTGAGATCAGGATTATACAATTCTACGATTAGATACGATTTATTAGAGAATCTCATCCTCTAATAATAGATAGAGAATGAGGATGAGATTCTGATAAGTACAGGATGAGATTCTAATGGAGACAGGATGAGATTCTAATAGGGACAGGATGAGATTCTAATAGGGACAGGATGAGATTCTAATAGGGACAGGATGAGATTCTAATAGGTACAAGGTAAGTTTCTAATGAAGGCAGGATGAGATTCTAATGGGGACTGGATGAGATTCTAATGAAGACAGGATAAGATTCTAATCGAGAAACGATGAGATTCTAATGGAGACAGGCTGAAATTCTAATGGAGACAGGCTGAAATTCTAATGGAGACAAGCTGAAATTCTAATGGAGACAGGCTGAAATTCTAATGGAGACAGGCTGAAATTCTAATGGAGACAGGCTGAAATTCTAATGGAGACAGGCTGAAATTCTAATGGAGACAGGCTGAAATTCTAATGGAGACAGGATGAGATTCTTGTAAGGAGGGATGCGATTCTAGTGGAAACAGGGTACAAGTGTAATTAAAAGGGTGAGAAGTCGTAAATTAAGATTCTAATAAAATGAAATCAGTTTCTAAAGGATATAGGTGATTCTCTTAATGTTAGTTGATCAAGTAACGAGTAATTTGGACTGATAATTCATCAACTATCAATAATGCTTTAAAAATATTAGAAATTTTATTTTATTAAACTGTACAATTTGAATCTCCCATGTCGTATAAAATTCTGTATTGCTGGTTTCTTAATGTCGGATACGAAAAACAGTCGCAATTCTAAGAAAATTAGAACAAGTTTCTAAGAAGTCTAGGATTTTTTTAATTTAAAAGTCTCTAGCCAGCTCAGCTCAATCTTCGCCCCTGCCACCGTCGACAACCCTCCCAGATCCGGCGCCAAATCAACCGAACGCGCCAAGCAAGCCAAGCGCCAGGAGACCATGCTGCAGGTGATCTACTTCAGCTTGGACTCCACGCCTCCTAGCGCCGCTGAGCCGGATGTGGAACATTTCGACCCCGAGGAGCCGAAGATTATTCCTCTGGAGAGCGGGGCCGCCGCCGCCGCCGCTGCTACCGAGGCGTCGGATGAGGCGGCTGTCAGCGAGACCGACTCTGTTGTCGATGCTTCAGCCAGTTCTAAAGCCGGCGCCGCGCCTGTTTCCACGACGGCTTCGGCTTTGGCAACTGCTGCTTCCGGCTCGACTTCGGCTCTCGGGATTTCGGCCTCGGTCAGCAACGGGCCAGCAAGTTCGGCGTCGTTGTCAACGGCAACCGCGACCGCATTGTCCGCCGCCGAGTCGGCCAGTCACCAGCTGCTGGCTATTGGCGACGTTGCCGGCGGCGGCGGCGGCATCTCCTTGAAGCCGGAGGTCTGTCTGTCTGTCTGTCTGTCTGTCTGTCTGTCTGTCTGTCTGTCTGTCTCTGTCTGCCTGTCTGTCAGTGTGTCTGCCTGTCTGTCTGTCTGTCTGTCTGTCTGCCTGCCTGTGTCTGTCTTTCTGTCTGTCTGTCTGTCTGTCTGTCTGCCTGTCTGTCTGTCTGCCTGCCTGCCTGTCTGTCTGTCTGTCTGCCTGTCTGTCTGTCTGCCTGCCTGTCTTTTTCTGTCTCGGTATATTTTTACTCCTAAACCTTGGCCTCAACCTTCCAGATCGCGGACATCCTCAAGCAGGTGACCAGCAGCATTTCAGGCGGAGCGGCTGTCTCAGGCAGCTCGGCTCCGCCTCCCCCGCAGCCGCAGCCGGTGTCCTCGGACCCAGCCGGGGCTCCATCGACAAGCGGCGGCAGCAGCGCCTCCGTGAAGGAGATGCTGTGGAATCTGTTGAAATCCCACTATCCGGATCTGCACACTCAATCGGAGGATCTCACTGTTGAACGCATTCGCCAGCTGTTGGAGCCGCTAAGAGGCGAGCTGGCTGCCAGCGGCATGTATCCTCAGGTCCTGCGCGCCCTGTTCCCATCGGGACAGCCGCCGCCGCCGCCGCAGCATCAGCAGCAGCAGCCGCCTCAGCCGATGCCGACGGGCCCGCCGCCGCAGTTCTACGAGCACCCGCCGCACCAGCCGCCGATCCCGATGCCGAGGCCGCCGGCCGCCGGTCCGCACGGCTTCGGAGGCCACTATCCGCATCATTTCCATCGGGGCCGCGGCGCCCCGTCCTTTGTTCAGACTCATCCGCCGCCGCATCATCCCAGATTCCAGAGTCATCAGCAGCAGCAGCAGCACTCGCATCCGCCTTTAGGCGTCTGCCGGATGTGGTTTCACGGCGGCAGACACCGGGGCGCCTGCACCAGAGGAGCATCTTGCCGGTACAGGCACCACCTGTGAAGCGGCGCCTCTTAGGTACTGTTATCTATTCCGCATAGCAACGTGGTTGGTTACCTTGGAGACGGGATTTTTATTAAGCTTGAATAGCTTTACTCTATTGCCCTTTCAAATCTCTATGTTGAAGTTTGGCCGCCAGCCTCCCAGATCCTCAGGTTGATGTTGGACCGCCAAGCCTACCAGATCCTCAGGTTGATGATGGACCGCCAAGCCTCCCAGATCCTCAGGTTGATGATGGACCGCCAAGCCTCCCAGATCTTCAGGTTGATGATGGACCGCCAAGCCTCCCAGATCCTCAGGTTGATGATGGACCGCCAAGCCTCCCAGATCCTCAGGTTGATGTTGGACCGCCAAGCGTCCCAGAGTCCCAGATCCTCAGGTTGGTGTTTCCCTAGCGGTGCAAGTTATTAACAAAGACCGTATCCAAGGTGACCAATGGAGGAAGCAAATCACTCACAAATACACACGCATGCATTGTTCCGTCTTTCCTAATGGTATTTAATTTAAATTTAGTTTGTTTTTGTTTCTAACTTCAACCGATTCAAAAAACGATTTGTCAATGCAGCATGTCTGGTTTTGTTTATTTGTCAATACTGCGAGTACTTCATTTTTGTTTGTAAATTTTCAATTTCTGTTTTGATATGCGTTTGGATAATAAAATTTGAACTGCTAGGCTCGCATTATTAGCATTGAATTATTGCATGTCCTCGTAATCACAGTTTATTGTGCTGATCCAGGTTTCGTTGTATAAACTGTTTTTCCAAGTCACCCGAGCATATTGTTGATTTGAATTTGAAAGAGTTTTTTTGTCCATTATTTTCTTCTGAGTCTTCTTTAACAACCCTTGCATGCTTGTTACTTGTCCGCAGCCTACCTAATCACTCACCGACAGGGGATTATTAAGCTGTCATGCTCCCTCCATTATGTGATTATCTTCTGTACCGCTATAACTTCGCTGTCTGATCTTGCTTCCTAGCTGACGTCATCCTAGCACCTGTCAATCACCTTCCAGGTGAATTAATTTAGCTATTTAGATAGGCCATTATTAGTAATTAGAGATGACGCAGGCAATAGAATCGTTGTGTTGCTTTCAATTTATGTTTTCCTGTGTTTTTTTGTCATACCGCTTCTTTGCTTGATTGTTTGCTTAGCTGCTTGTTGACAATGCCAAATGGGAAAATAAAAAATATTTTTTTGTTAATTTAATACCAGGCGTCTTTGTTACGCAATGTGCTGAACTTGGATATAAAAAATGTTTGTTAATAAAAGTTTTTTTGCCAAAGCCTAAAGTGCAAATCTGTTGTATTCGTGTGTGCATAAAGCAATTGTTATGCAGAGTTAAACGCATCATGTGCTGGCTTGTGTCATGTTGATGCATTTTTTATTTCATCCAGAAGAAATGTTATTTATTGTTGAATTTTGCATGCGTGGGAATATTGTCACCTGCGGCTAGAGAGGGTCAGTTCCCATTGTGGCAGCTAGTGCATTAATAGCGCCTGTTGCTGTGGGCTTGATGGGAGTGGGGAATAAATGCCGATACTGGGCGCTCTGCATTGATTCCCAACGGCCAGAGTGGAGCCTTTGTCAATTCATTATTTGCTTCTCTCTGTGCCCTTGTGGTTTGCTAGAATTTCATGGTTCACGGTCAATCGGTAATCTATGTTTATCTTTGCACTTTTACCTGCAAGAATACTTCAATTCTATAGATTTGAGATTTACACATTGGCAAAAACCATTTAGCTCGTAGTATGGGTGGGTGAAGCTTTCTGGGATCTGAAGTACACATGGAGCCTGAGTTTATGTGGCTGCTGAAGCTAATGAATAGTAAAGACTGAAGCTCATATAGCTACTGAAGCTCACATGTCTACTGAAGGTCACATATCTACTGAAGCTCACTTGTCTACTGACGCTCACTTGTCTACTGAAGCTCACATCTACTGAAGCTCACTTGTCTACTGACGCTCACTTGTCTACTGAAGCTCACATGTCTACTAAAGCTCACATCTACTGAAGCTCACTTGTCTACTGACGCTCACTTGTCTACTGAAGCTCACATGTCTACTAAAGCTCATATAGCTACTGAAGCTCACATATCTACTGAAGCTCACATCTACTGAAGCTCAAATGTCTACTAAAGCTCATATAGCTTCTGAAGCTCACATGTCTACTGAAGCTCGTAGACCTACTGAAGCTCATATGGCTACTGGAAGCTCACATTTCTACTGAAGATCACATGTCTACTGAAGGTCACATATCTACTGAAGCTCACTTGTCTACTGACGCTCACTTGTCTACTGAAGCTCACATCTACTGAAGCTCACTTGTCTACTGACGCTCACTTGTCTACTGAAGCTCACATGTCTACTAAAGCTCACATCTACTGAAGCTCACTTGTCTACTGACGCTCACTTGTCTACTGAAGCTCACATGTCTACTAAAGCTCATATAGCTACTGAAGCTCACATATCTACTGAAGCTCACATCTACTGAAGCTCAAATGTCTACTAAAGCTCATATAGCTTCTGAAGCTTCACATGTCTACTGAAGCTCATATGGCTACTGGAAGCTCACATTTCTACTGAAGATCACATGTCTACTGAAGCTCACATGTCTACTGAAGCTCATATACCTACTGAAGCTCACATGTCTACTGAAGATCACATGTCTACTGAAGCTCACATGTCTACTAAAGCTCATATAGCTACTGAAGCTCAAATATCTACTGAAGCTCACATCTACTGAAGCTCAAATGTCTACTGAAGCTCACATGTCTACTGAAGCTCAAATATCTACTGAAGCTCACTTGTCTACTGAAGCTCAAATATCTACTGAAGCTCACTTGTCTACTGAAGCTCACATGTCTATTGAAGCTCACATGTTTACTGAAGCTCATATAGCTACTGAAGCTCATTTGTCTAGTGAAGCTCACTTGTCTACTGAAGCTCATATAGCTACTGGAAGCTCGCATATCTACTGAAGCTCACATATCTACTGAAGCTCATATATCTAGCTACTGAAGCTCATTTGTCTAGTAAAGCTCCCATCAGCCTGTCAGTCAGATCCCCATTCCTCTCACCGTACTGCGCACGAGATTTTTGTTCTCAATTCCTATTGGCCCGAGCTTAATGGCTAGAAGAGGCCTGTGTTCGCATTCGGTCTATAAATGGGAAAGATTTGAGCTCAGCTGGGGATTCACTTCCGACGTCTGCATAGAGAAGGACCCCAAAAGAAGCACAGGGGGACCGAAGTTTTCACCTACTAAAGTCGCAAATAGAAGTCGCAAAGATGGCGCGCACGATCACTCTGATTGCTGCCCTGATCTTCGCCCTGTCAGTCAGTTCGGGTCCTCGAGAGGCTCTCGGCTTCATCCGGATCATGGGCAACTCTGACCTCAGCGTGAGTGGCCGGATTCATTTCCGATTTGACGGCAATCCGATGGTTATTTGACACCCATGCAATGCTATTTTTGTCACTGGCGTTCGCTTTCACCTTTTGCAGTGCGGCTATGAGGGTTCCTACTGCTATTCTGACACGGTCTGCTGCAGCGGTCTTGTCTGCCGATATGGATATAAGAGTGAGTGGGGAGTCTGGTGGATTGCTAGTCTACATCATCTGAAAGCAAGTAGCAGAATGGATTGCTAATCTATAGCCTCCATCAGGAATGAAGGAGCAGAATGGATTGCTAATCTATAGTCACCATCAGGGATGAAGGAGCAGAATGGATTGCTAATCTATAGCCTCCATCAGGGATGAAGGAGCAGAATGGATTGCTAATCTATAGCCTCCATCAGGGATGAAGGAGCAGAATGGATTGCTAATCTATAGCCTCCATCAGGGATGAAGGAGCAGAATGGATTGCTAATCTATAGCCTCCATCTGGGATGAAGGAGCATAATGGATTGCTAATCTATAGCCTCCATCAGGGATGAAGGAGCAGAATGGATTGCTAATCTATAGCCACCATCAGGAATGAAGAAGCAGAATGGATTGCTAATCTATAGCCATAAAAAATAATCTATTTATCTAAGTTGGAGCACCAAACAGCTTATAAATATTGGTTAAAATGCAAAACTGTACCGAAGAAACTGTAGCTAACAATACGCTAGGCAGTCACCCATGCACCAGAAGCGCAGCTATGTTGAGCCTAAAGTAGCTAACCCGATTCGACAAGTGGAGAAAACCTAGGATGAAAAATGCAATTAGCCATTTCCCTATGAATTCCTACAATGCTCCATTAATCTAGCTACATGAGGCATCCCTTTCGTAGTAAGCTCCACAGCAACTCTGCCTTTTGTCCTCCTCCCCCTGCAATTTTTCACATCCTTGACGGATGCATTGAGGACCAGTGAAATTTATTTATAGCGGAAAGCTAGGAGTACAAAGTTTTTCGCTTACGCACACATGCACGGACATCCACTTGCAAAGTCTCATACTAGGGATGTGTCAATAAATCTAGCTCACATTGTTGCCAAGTGCTTTTCTTAATTTAGAATTCCTCGCCAAGAGACTGCAGGCCGAAGGCAACTTTTATTCCCGCCATTCACGCAATCAAACCAACTGGCAGGCGCTTCTGTTTTGCCTTGCAGCCACCTCCTTCCATAGCTACTCCTTCTTCAAGCAGTTTCTTTTGGGCCCTCATTTTGTATTCCGTGCGGCCCCCGCATGTCTTGCAGAAGGATTGATGAAGCAAGGCCAAGAGAGGCAGCTGCGCAACCGCGAGAAAAAAATCGGAGCAATTTTGGCCTCCCAATTCCACAATTGAATTTATGTGTCGCGTTAATAAATGAAATAAATTTACTTAGGCTTGCCCGATGCAGAAAAGTGGGACTTTGTGAGCCAAGAAATAGTCCGCAAGGTCTCGGCTGGCAACAAACGACCGCCCCCATGTGATCCAATTGAGCTTCATGGCCTCAATGGGAGTTTAAGCCAATCTTATAGAATAATCCCCCCGGTTTGTCCTGAGAGATTCGCCTCATCTAACTGGGTCGAGTTGGTGACTATTGACTGACCGCCTAGCTAACTCTCCGCTGCCCTTCCACTGCTCCTGCTCACTTATCCTATTCCCATTGCGCTCGGTTCCCAAAGGGACATTTCACAGGCTCCTTAAACTGATAAAGAGGAAGGGAAGCGAAGTGATGGCGGAGCAAAAGAGAGAGAGAGAGAGAGAGACGAGAGACTTCGAAAGCCTTCTGCAGTCACAGAATCAGATTTCCAACAGAAATTTTTGTAGCTGAGGGGTGGAGCTAAAAGTGAAATGAAATTTTCCTCTCGAAGTAATATTTTGTACACACAAATTCTTACACAATTTTTACCAAGAAGTGTTTAATAATAAAGAATCTGCTTTTTAATACGTACGAGTACTTTTTTATGTTTGCGTCCAATAAAACCAGTTCCCGGTGAAAATTTTGCTGCTAAAAATAGCAACCAATCCAAACGATCGTCGCCCAAAACCCCTGCCCTGAAGAAGTACATTAGCTTAACTTGACTCGTATGCTAAAAATAGCATCCAATCAAAACGCCCGAATCAATGCGCTTAGAAAAGCCCTAATTTCTAATAATATTAGCTAACCCCGCGCTTAAACTGCAGGATACGGCGGCGTATGCGAACGCGAGACACCCCGCTACTACAACGACTTCAACTTGCCGCGCCGCATCGACTGCCAGATGGACTCGGACTGCCCGCCGGGCCAGTGCTGCGTCAGCGCCACCATCGGCATTCGCGGCAGCAGCATCCGATCGTGCAAGAGTGACTGCTCAGTGAACGATAAAGATCTTGGCACGCTTCTAGGCGAGTACTACAGCCGCTACTACCGGAGCTCCTATCGCAAGAAGCGCAGCGTGGAGGACATGGAAAACTGAATAAAATTAGCAGCACGGCTGCAGCCATCTCAGCTTTATCTACCTGATTAAAAACAAAACTTGATATCTCGAACTGCTAAATTGATTAACACGAAACTCTGCGCTAAAAGTTCACAGTCTCCCTGCTTCTCCCTGCTAAGTCCCCGTCCCCCCCGAGAACCCAAGTGCGAAAGAATTACTCAAAGGTTGTCAGTGTAAAAATATTGGCTGATTAGGCAAGGAATGCTCGAAAGCCTAATCCATTGAATCCAGAAATACAATCGCTTAAGTTTGTGCGCTAGTTATTTGTCTGCTTTGAATCCCAGACTGAGCAAAATGGGACTGCTTTGTTCGCCTTTTGCTTTCGATCCTTGAGCTCCTTGCACTTCCTCATTGCTCTCCCTTTGTTTATCTTTCCCTCTCCTCTGTCATCTCTCCCCTTTCCTCTGTGATCTCCCCCCTCTCCTCAGTCATCTCTCCCCTTTCCTCTGTGATCTCCCCCCTCTCCTCAGTCATCTCTCCCCTTTCCTCTGTGATCTCCCCCCTCTCCTCAGTCATCTCTCCCCTTTCCTCAGTGATCTCCCCCCTCTCCTCAGTCATCTCTCCCCTTCTCCTTCCTTATCTGTCCCCCTCTCCTCCCTCATCTGTCCCCCTCTCCTCCCTCATCTGTCCCCCTCTCCTCCCTCATCTGTCCCCCTCTCCTCCCTCATCTGTCCCCCTCTCCTCCGTCATCTCTCCCCCTCTCCTCCCTCATCTCTCCCCCTCTCCTCTCCCATCTTCTCTCCCTCTACTCGGTCATCTCTCCCCTCTCCTCCCCTCCCTCTCTTTTCTTCGTTGTCTCGCTCCCTCTTCTCTCCTATTATCATTTCTCATAACCCATATCTTGTACCTCCTCTCTAGTCCCCTCGTATTTTTCTGCGGCAGATCTAGATTTTTAAAGCCATCGATTCAGCTTAGTCAATTTCTTCCAACCCTGAAAATAAACTTGGCTATAAATATATTTTTAAAAACATAAATCGAGCTAAATGCTTCAATTTATAGTGGACAGCCTAAAGATATAGAAACGTTGCTAATCAATAGTCTTTTATGACAATCGAAGCGTATAAGACTGTTAGATCTAGCCAGTAAATTTGCATTTAAAGTACTTTTGTTAGCTATGCATACCAGTTTATCTACGCTCGTATAATATGCTCACTCGTGGAATAAAAACGGAGGGGAGGGAGAGAGATCACAGAGGGGAGGGGGAGAGATCACAGAGGGGAGGGGGAGAGATCACAGAGGGGAGTGGGAGAGATGATGGAGGAGAGGAGGAGAAATGAGGGAGGAGAGGGGAGAGATGAGGGAGGAGAGGGGAGAGATGAGGGAGGAGAGGGGAGAGATGAGGGAGGAGAGGGGAGAGATGAGGGAGGAGAGGGAGGAAATGAAGGAGGAAAGGAGAGATCACAGAGGAGAGGAGGAGAGATGACTGAGGAAAGGAGGAGTGATCACAGGGGAGAGGTAAGGGGCAAAGAGAGTAATCAGGATGGGAAGAGATTGGACCAAAAAAGCAGAAGATGGACGAGTATCCATCTAAAACAAGCATTCAAGACGCCCGCTCAGGTCAAGTTGTTCGCTACTCGCTCAATCCCAAATAACTCAAAGAGGACAAAAATTTCCTCTGCTGACATCAGGAAATGGATGTCAAGCAATTCATCAGGTTAGAGAAAAAACATGGTACTGAAAGAATTCGCAAGCTAGGGAGCAATCCAGGTTAAAAGAAGAAAAAAAGCACACAGAGAAAGAGAGCTTGAGCAGGTAAATGCTTTAGGCAGCATCGGAGCAAGAGGAGCAAAAGTATTTTCAGAGTATCATTATGCTCAGTCACACAGAGCCGGGCGGTCAAACGACTAATAATGAAATGCACGCGCGCCGGCTGGCCGAAGCTGAAACAGTTTTCGTTAATGTTTTCTTAGAAAACTCTTAGAAAGATCGGGTGGGAAGAAAAAACCATGCGGAAAAAAGAGTTTGGGAGTTTGGGGTGGGGCAGAGCTGAACTCAGAGCAGTTTGTGTGGCCGTGTCATTAAAATTAATGGCTGCTCAAACTGCTCAAAGAGGAATTGGCTTTTTCCCAGTAGGCCCACAAAAAAATTGCTGAAATATTTTTGTTAGAATTGGCGCAGATCGAAGGTTTAAATTATCATTTTCATAAGGTGGGCTTCATTAGATTAGAGCCTTGGAGTTGGATTTCTTTATTTTATGTGCCATATTTCAGGTCAGTTCTAACTATGCAATATCTTTGATAACCAGGTAAACCAGGTCTGAGTACTCAGATAACCAGGTAAACCTTGTCTAGGTACTCAGATAACCAGGTAAACCTTGTCTAGGTTCTCAGATAACCAGGTAAACCTTGTCTAGGTTCTCAGATAACCAGGTAAACCTTGTCTAGGTTCTCAGATAACCAGGTAAACCTTGTCTAGGTACTCAGATAACCAGGTAAACCTTGTCTAGGTTCTCAGATAACCAGGTAAACCTTGTCTAGGTACTCAGATAACCAGGTAAACCAGGTATAGGTACTCAGATAACCAGGTAAACCTTGTCTAGGTACTCAGATAACCAGGTAAACCTTGTCTAGGTACTCAGATAACCAGGTAAACGAAGCATATATTTTGCTTGTTAAAGCAGGTACTAACTATATTATACAGTACTGAGGTATTTGGTAAGCCAAATTTAAGGTATTACAAGCAAAAGAAACTGCACGAAAATAATAAAAAAGTACTTTAACAGCTCTGCTAGCCTTGCATAACCCATCATTCGCGGGTAACTAACTGCTCCAGGAACCTTCAATTTGAGTGACATTACTTGTATGTATTCCGCCTCTCCAGCATCTCTAACTAACTGCATCTCTACCCCTTCCCTGTGCATGCATGCAATTTGCAGTCAAGGCGCCTGATCAGCTCAAGGATATACAGAATTGCCTCCCCTAGGTGCAGCTGCAAATTCTTGCCTTTCTGTCTTTTTCTCGCGAGCGGTTCCCCCACCCTCGACTTCAGATTCGGTCTGACTTTCCTCATGGCTGCGGCTCCGCCTCTTCTCCCGTGGCCCCACAATTCCCCCTTTGTCCCTTATCCCAACAATCTAACAGTGTAACAGTGGCCAAGGCAGTCCTTCGACTGATCTCATTTGAGGCTGCCTAGCTATTCCTCTGCTCTGGCCCAAGTGCCAGCAAGAGTTTCGCCCCAATTTATCCCTGCTCGCCTCTTTAGTTACCCATGCGCCTCTTCTCTCGTGCCTTGCGCCCCGACTCTTCTAAGCTTCATCATCCAGACATGCCGCAACCTCCCTCACGCTGAACACTCACCGGCTCTCCATCCGTTGGGAAAACTTTCACTGGCATGGAGAGCTATTCGTTATGAAGAGTTCGCTTGCTTGGTTGGTTTAATCGAATCGGGAATATTCTCGGCGATAAATGAGATTTGCCTTCCAGTTATATAAAATTAAACAAATAAGTTAGCTAGTTAGTTGGTTAGTTAGTTAGTTAGTTAGTTAGTTAGTTAGTTAGTTAGTTAGTTAGTTAGTTAGTTAGTTAGTTAGTTAGTTAGTTAGTTAGTAAGTAGGTAAGTAAGTCAGTCAGTCAGTCAGTCAGTCAGTCAGTCAGTCAGTCAGTCAGTCAGTCAGTCAGTCAGTCAGTCAGTCAGTCAGTCAGTCACTCACTCACTCACTCACTCACTCACCCTGTCAGTCAGTCAGTCAGTCAGTCAGTCAGTCAGTCAGTCAGTCAGTCAGTCAGTCAGTCAGTCAGTCAGTCAGTCAGTCAGTCAGTCAGTCAGTCAGTCAGTCAGTCAGTCAGTCAGTCAGTCAGTCAGTCAGTCAGTCACTCACTCACCCTGTCAGTCAGTCAGTCAGTCAGTCAGTCAGTCAGTCAGTCAGTCAGTCAGTCAGGAACAGCTAATATTACTTTTTGCACAAGGCCACAAGAATTTTAAGTGCCAAAAAATCAAGGTCCCTAAGAATTTTTTACTGTATCGAACTCAGCACTCTTTTTAATTGTAGTAATTCATCGGCTTCTTTGGGATTCTTTGCGGGAATGTTTGCCGACATTTTCTTTTTGTCTTTACTTTCTTTGTAGGTTTTACGAGTATTTGAAGAGGAGAATCCTTGAGTGCCGCACGCGTCATTGATAGCTGGGAACGCAGTGGTGAATAGCTAAGGGCTGAGGGGTACAAGATGAGTTCAATCCTTTGTATTTACCCCAGATATGCTTTGCTTATATTATAATTCCTGAAATTTTTTTCTCATTCATTATAAGCTCTCAATCTTCGCTATGAATTATAACATATTACTGTGCTTCACTATACTAGTATAACAAATGCAGCAACTATTTTTCCCAGTCTCGTCTAATTCTCACTTAGCGTTGCTGCTTGCGTGGGAAAATTATACGAATTTCTCCGCCCAGCAGTGTGGGACCTTCCCCAAGCTGTGCAGAATCCCCAAGGGGAGTTGGCCGGGTTTCAACCATCTGGAACCGCTGCTGCATAGCCGTGCATCTAATAGGCGATTCGCAAGATCCAGACTGTGTAGCTATGTTGAGCTCAATTTGCCCGCCTGCACCCAGTCCGATTCCAAGGGATTTCTTCCCGGCGCTTGATGAAGCTAAATAAGCCAGTAGCTGGGAGTTGTTTGCGCAGACAGTCAGAAATAGCAATGCTCCCAGCTTAGTGTAAACAGATCAACTATTGGTTATTGGCTTCGGAGATGGGTGGGTGTAATTCCTAATTTGGAAGTTGCTACAAGCTTGCGTGTTCAAGAAAACATAGGTATCACGTGTTAGATAGGGGCATCACGTGTTAGATAAGGGCATCACGGGTTAGATAGGGGCATCACGTGTTAGATAAGGGCATCACGTGTTAGATAGGGGTATCACGTGTTAGATAGGGGCATCACGTGTTAGATAAGGGCATCACGTGTTAGATAGGGGTATCACGTGTAAGATAGGGGCATCACGTGTTAGATAAGGGCATCACGTGTTAGATAGGGGTATCACGTGTTAGATAGGGGCATCACGTGTTAGATAAGGGCATCACGTGTTAGATAGGGGTATCACGTGTTAGATAGGGGTATCACGTGTTAGATAGGGGCATCACGTGTTAGATAAGGGCATCACGTGTTAGATAGGGGCATCACGTGTTAGATAGGGGTATCACGTGTTAGATAGGGGCATCACGTGTTAGATAAGGGCATCACGTGTTAGATAGGGGTATCACGTGTTAGATAGGGGCATCACGTGTTAGATAAGGGCATCACGTGTTAGATAGGGGTATCACGTGTAAGATAGGGGCATCACGTGTTAGATAGGGGTATCACGTGTTAGATAGGGGCATCACGTCTTAGATAAGGGCATCACGTGTTAGATAGGGGTATCACGTGTTAGATAGGGGCATCACGTGTTAGATAAGGGCATCACGTGTTAGATAGGGGTATCACGTGTTAGATAGGGGCATCACGTGTTAGATAAGGGCATCACGTGTTAGATAGGGGTATCACGTGTTAGATAGGGGCATCACGTGTTAGATAAGGGCATCACGTGTTAGATAGGGGTATCACGTGTTAGATAGGGGCATCACGTGTTAGATAAGGTATCACTTGTTAGATAGGGGTATCACGTGTTAGATAGGGGTATCACGTGTTAGGTAGGGGCGTCTCCTGTTAGACAGGGTGTCTCTTCTTAGACAGGGGTGTCTCCTGTTAGACAGGGGTGTCTCCTGTTAGACAGGGGTGTCTCCTGTTAGACAGGGGTGTCTCCTGTTAGACAGGGGTGTCTCCTGTTAGACAGGGGTGTCTCCTGTTAGACAGGGGTGTCTCCTGTTAGACAGGGGTGTCTCCTCTTAGACAGGAGTATCACCTGCAAGTGACCTAAAAATTTTTAGCAAATTTTGATGTTAATGTTTTAGACTTAAATTTAAAATTAAATTACTTTCAGGTTAAATACGACTGTACTTTTACGCTCGTATCAAAATTTTAACATGCCAGCCAAGATGTAAATCAAACGCGCCGCTTTTTATCCCTTAATTATAAAAACTAATAGAAAGCAGAATCGAGCAGATAGCCACAAAATCTTTTGGGGAAAGCCGCAGAGCTATAACTAACTTATTGCTCACACTAATCGCATCAATCGTTTTGGACGGGAAGATCTAGTATCTTGGGAACGGATTGGTTGAATTAATTTTCCCAATTTGTGTTTTGGAAGGGGATTTTCGGAAGGAAAAGACGGCTGGCTTGAGGCCCCCGTTAATGCAGGTCCGCTGGCCAGGAAATCCTCCCCCCCGGGGAGAATTTTCAAGGGATATTGAGAAGAAAAATCGATTTGGAAAAAAGATAGCAGCTATCTTATTCGTATTGGTCAGATAGGCTGGTTTTCTCGCCATTAAGGATTAAAGCATTTTGATTTTCTCTTTTAGATTGTCCATGACTACAGGCAAATGGGGGCTGCAGTTAGCTACAGAGACTGAAGTCAACTACACTTATCTAGGGGGCTATATCCAAAATACAGTTAAAATAAATGAATGAAAGTTTAACTTTACGTGTGTTTTAAGGCTGCTAACATTAACAATTACTAATAGTAGCTAGCACAGGATTGTCTTAAATTTAAAAAATTGTTTATGATTTTCCAAATCTCAAATGTATGCGTATTTCGTGTCCTCACCAATTGTTGACAACCACAGAAATTCGACGTTAGCAAATGTTTATTGTCCTCCAGTATGAGGCTAGCTGTGAGAGAGATTCTAGTGGCCCAGTTTCTAAATTAAGTAACACAGCATATATTGTAGAATATCTTACAATGGGTGCGGTTGATTCACAATTCGGCAAGAACGATAAAAGCTCAAGTCAGTGTGTGGGCACGCACAGACACAAAAAATTCCAACTAAGCAAGACTCAAATTGTTGTAAATATTTCAGGAGAAGAGCGAGACTTGAATCGCCGCCCCCCCCCCCTCCGCCCACACTCACCCCGACCCGAGCGCGTATTATCAGCACATAGAAACGCCTTGGAGACACAATAGGAAACTGGGTGGATGTTAGGATGGGAGTGACATAGAGAGAGAGATAGTAGGGAGTCGGAGAGAGAGCGAGGGCAAGGCATTCATTGACCAAAACGGAATTTCAGATGGCGCACCCAAGAAAAAGGGCCAGCCCGAGTGGGACGGTCCCATCTCTGTCTATAATATAATATAACACAGCACACTCGCAGCGCTTCAACAAGGCATTAGTTCCATTTTTCTAACTTTTCTGAGTCTCTCTAAACGTCATTTAGAATGCAAGGTGAAAACTCAATAGAACGACTCGTTAGCTTCTTGGCGGTGCTCACTCTGCTGACTGCCCTCATCCTGAACATTGTCTCGTTGTCGCTGCCTTACTGGCTGCAGTTCGACGTTGATCGGACCTCCTTTGCTAACCGCACCGGCCTGGACTACTACAGTCGCAGTAGGGGCGCCTTTCTCACTTGCCTAGCCGATACAGCGGCTTCTCCGCTGTCGTCCGCCGCCTACGCCAGCCAGGTGAAGTACGGCAGCTGTTTCGACGTGGATCTTGGCAACAATTTGAATGCCACCATGGCTGGCTACTTGGGAACTGGCGCCGAAACTATAGTGACGCTGCGACGGTAAGGCTTAGGGGGCTTCGTGTAGCTTTGTTGTAACTTTGTGTCATCAAGTTTGTGCTATCATTGGCTCCATAATATTTTTGTGCGTGAACTTACGATACAGGGTTAGGGGTCAGAGAAATATGTTAGCTGTAAATTAAGCCTAGTCGACTAGCAGATGCTGTACATGTAGGATAGACATTTAGGGACAGAGAGAGAGAGAGATGTTTTCTGTACAATTAAGCATAGTCGATTTGCAGATGCTGTACATGTAGGATAGACATTTAGGGACAGAGAGAGATATTCACTGTACAATTAAGCCAAGTAGATTCGCAAATTCCGCACATTTAGGATAGAGGGTTAGGTGTCCCAGCTAGGCGTTCAGTGTACAATCAAGGCCAAGATGTACATTTGCTCCAAAGAAGACTATCCGCTCTACCAACCAACCCACTCATCAATTTGTAGACTGCACATTGGTCTGCACCTTGTCTCCGGAATTATACTGGCCTTCGCCTTGATAATCTGTCTCTTCGTCCTCGTGAGGAATGGCGACCTATCCGGTCTGGTGTCTCCAACCGGACTTAGCCTGCTGGCCGCCGGTTTGCAGTTCGGCGCACTGACCTCTTTCAACAACATGCTGATGCGCGAACTTCTGCCGCCAATTGCTGGCACAACGGCTGCCTCAACGGCTGCCCTATCGATCTACAACGCCTGGCCGAGTGACCTGCAGGCGGCCACTAGAGTGACGCCGGGCTCGGCCTATTTTGTCGCTTTGGCCGCGTTCAGCACCTGCCTGGCCTCCGCCGGCACCGGCCTGACTGGCGTGGCCATGGCCAAGCAGCGCGCCGCGGCGTCTTCCAAATCTAATTCGGGCGACTTCGACGCGCCCTTCGCCCCGAGCGGTAGCGCCGCCAAGATGAGCAACGGTGAGCAGGAGCAGATGCCGCGTTACTTCGAACAACCGGCCGCACGCATTGACACGAGCAGCAGCCTGAGCGTCGGTCGGCAAAGCAACCGACTGCCAAGGACTGCCGTACACCACAGCTTCGGTGCCTACTGATTTCGTCTGCGGATTACTTTCTACGAGCGTATGCCGAAGTTATGGAGCTAATGCTAAATGATTTCGTTTGATAGATTCTGTTTGATTGGTTGCTATGCTTTGAGATCTGCTCTCTTCTCTTTATTGGATCTGTTTCGTCAATATTTTGTTTTTTTTGGCATCTACTTTATTGCATGGAGAATTTAGCAACCATTCACACTCAACTACTGTTAGCGGTCAAACAGTAATTTTTACTTATTTATTTGCGGAAACGAGACGAAGAATTTTATCTTGATGTTTATTAATAATTGCGCTACCACCAAAGATTATAGCGAACTATGATTGAAAATAAGGCCTGACTGCTGTATTAATGACTTATAATGTAACTGTTTTTGTAGTTGTTAAGTCTGCGTATTTATTCTACTTAAAGTAAACAAGTAGCACATTAACCGCTAATTTTGTTTGCATTCGAATTTTCAGATTATATAATAAATTATACTGCTTCAAAGGTGTCGAGAGGGCAAGTGATAATTGTTGTGCTAGTTCAGGGTTTTGACAGATTTTTTAAAACAAATTAGAGCAAATTTAAAATACGAAAACCCATACGATAAAAATATAGCGAACAGATACAAATATTGAAAAGCTATGAAAAAATAAGAAGAAAAGAGAATGATTAGGAAGAAAAGGGAAAAATACGGAAAGAGATGGTGGAATAGAGGAGGAGAGAGTAGAATAGAGGAGGAGAGAATAGAATACAGGAGGAGAGAGTAGAATAGAGAAAGACAGAGTAGAATAGAGGAGGAGAGAGTAGAATAGAGAAAGACAGAGTAGAATAGAGGAGGAGAGAATAGAATAGAGAAAGACAGAGTAGAATAGAGGAGGAGAGAGTAGAATAGAGGAGGAGAGGGAAGAATAGAGGAGGAGAGAGTAGAATAGAGGAGGAGAGGGAAGAATAGAGGAGGAGAGAGTAGAATAGAGGAGGAGAGGGAAGAATAGAGGAGGAGAGGGAAGAATAGAGGAGAGGGAAGAATAGAGGAGGAGAGAGTAGAATGGATGAGGAGAGGTAAGAATAGAGGTGAGAGTAGAATGGAGGAGGAGAGAGTAGAATAGAGGAGGAGAGAATAGAATAGACGAGGAGAGAGTAGAATAGAGAAGGAGAGAATAGAATAGAGGAGGAGAGAGTAAAATAGAGAAGGAGAGAGTAAAATAGGAGGAGAGAGTAGAATAGAGGAGGAGAGAATGGAATAGAGGAGGAGAGAATAGAATAGGGAAGGAGAGAGTAGAATAGAGGAGGAGAGAATAGAATAGAGGAGGAGAGAGTAGAATAGAGGAGGAGAGAGTAGAATAGAGGATGAGAGAGTAGAATAGAGGAGAGAGTAGAATAGAGGAGGAAAGAGTAGAATAGAGGAGGAAAGAGTAGAATAGAGGAGGAGAGAGTAGAATAGAGAAGATGAAGGAAGAAAGGAGGAGGAGAGGGAAGAATAGAGCAGATCGAGCAGAAGGTTGCAGGAAACAAATGAGGGGCTCATTGATTTCTTCCAGCGCAATTAACAACTCAATTTTTTGTGCTATACAAACAGGAAGACACAGTTAATTACCCACCAAGAAACCGGGCAGGAAGCTCACCCAACGTAGCTCCAAAATTTCAATCCCAGAAGACAACTTTCTTTAGCCGTGTCTTGGTGCCCCAGTTTCCAGAGCGACCAGTATCTAGTTTGGAGTCAGCAGTGACCCAGCTTTTCTATCTTGAAAAAAGCTTTTAGAGCCGGTGGATTTTTTTTCTTCGACAGAAAAGTTACACACCAGAGATTTATGCACGCAAAGCGTGTCCACATGAAGGTGAGCCAATGACATCAGTCGGGACGCCCTGGTTGGTTGGTTGGTTGGAATCCAAGCTTGAGAGCGTCTTATTTATTGGGAGTCCCTCACAGAGCTGAGTAGGTTTAACAGACAGACTACAGACAGTAACAGACAAATCCCGACAATGTCTCGCAGTCTCCAAGGCCTCATCCACCACGCGGCGCTGCTGCTCCTGATGTTGCTGACGCCCAGCGAGTCCCGTTTCATTCGCGTCAACTTGGAAACTGAGGAGGACTTTGGCGTGCAGCCGCCGGCTCGAACTCGAGAAATCGGTCGGCTAGCCGGTCGGCAGGAGCTGCCAATCACGACTGGTGGACGAGTCCGTTTCATTCCGGTTGGACATCCGGACAGAGAGCCCGGCCTGGCCTACTTCCGGGTGGATCCCGACACCGGACTGGTCACCACGGCGCCCAAGGTGGCGCTAGATCGAGACCGGATGTGCGAACGGGTCCGTCTCTGCTGCCGGCAGGCTCTGCAGAAGCAGAAGAGCCGTCACGTACTGACTGGCGGCCGGTCCCAAGCAGACAGCTGCCAGATCGACATGCGCGTTCGGCTTGTCCAAGCCGACAATCCCGAGGCCAGCCAGATGGTTGAACTAGCGATTCGAGTTCGCGATCTCAACGACAATCAGCCGAAATTTCCTGTGGAGAGTCTCCAGTTGACCATCGACGAGCACGCAAGCGTCGGCGCGGAGTTCAAGCTGCCAATGGCAGTCGACTTGGACGCCGAGCCTTTCGGGATTCGCAAATACGAGCTCGAGCAGGCTGGCGAATCCTATTTTCGAGTTGCCGCTACTGAACTGGGCGACGGCCGACTCCAGCCGATGCTGATTCTCACTAGACAGCTGGACAGGGAGCAAGTGTCCCGGATGAAGCTGCTACTGTTGGCGAAGGACGGCGGCGACCAGGTGGGCAGGATGAGCATCGACGTCCGGGTTAAGGATCGGAACGACGAGAAGCCGAGATTTTCTAAGGAACAAGTGAGATTTCTGTCTGTCTGTGTGTGTGTCCGTCTGTCTATCTGTGTGTCTGTATGTCTGTGTGTATGTGTGTCTGTCTGTCTGTCTGTCTGTGTGTCTGTCTGTGTGTCTGTCTGTCTGCCAGTGTCTATCTGTCCGTCTGTAAGTTTGTCTGTCTGTCTGTGTGTGTGTCTGTCTGTCTGTCTGTCTGTCTGTCTGTGTGTCTGTCTGTCTGTCTGTCTGTCTGTCTGTCTGTCTGTCTGTCTGTCTGTCTGTGTGTCTGTCTGTCTGTCTGTCTGTGTGTCTGTCTGTCTGTCTGTCTGTCCGTGTGTCTGTCTGTCTGTCTGTCTGTGTGTCTGTCTGCTTGTCTGTCTGTTTGTTTGTCTGATTGTCTGTCTGTCTGTGTGTCTGTCCGTGTGTCTGTCTGTCTGTCTATCTGTCTGTCTGTCTGTCTGTATGTCTGTGTGTATGTGTTCGTTTGTGCATCAGATCTTTCCATCTATGCATTTTTGCATCAATCAATCAATCAATCAATCAATCAATCAATCAATCAGGCTATCTATCTATCTATGTATGAGCAGGTGACGGTGCACGTACCGGAAGACCATCCCCTGCACTCCGTATTCGTCATGATGAATGCCAGCGATCCGGACGAAGGGATCAACGCTCAGATTGGCTACCGCCTGGGCGGCGGCGGCGGCGTCGGCAGCAGCGCGGCCGTCGGGGCGGATCAGTTCGGCGTCGACCCCCGCACAGGCGGCGTTTTCCTTCGCCGCAAGCTGGACTACGAACACCAGCAGGTGCACTTTGTCATTGTCGAAGCTGTCGACAAAGCCGGCGGCGTCGAGTCTCGGGGCGACGCAGCCCAGACCGGCAGCGCCACCCTTACCGTCAGCGTGCTGGACAAAAACGACGAACGACCGTTGATTGACATCAGCTCTGTGAAGGCAGGCGGCAGCAGAGGCGTCAACACCGGCGGCGGCGGCAGCAACGAGATCGACGTGATGGAGAACGGGCCAAGCAACGAGCTGATCGCCTGGGTGACGGTGACGGACGCCGACAGCAGCGCCGCCGAGCTGGACTGCGGCCTGGTCGGGCAAGCGGAATCTGTTGCGCAATTCCTGCTGACACCTCAGCACGGCAGCCTCGGCGGCGTCGGCGGCGGCATCGCCGGCCGCGGTCAGTCGCGCGAATTCGAACTCCGAACCGCCGGGCCGCTGGACAGGGAGGCCGGCCGACTGCACCGGCTGCAGCTGAACTGCTCCGACAATGGGAAACCCACGCTGACCGCGCGGCGCTCCGTGCTAATTCGAGTTGGCAACGTCAACGACAACCGACCGGAGTTCAAGGAGGCCGCCAGCTCGACAACTTCGCTGGTGCTGACGCTCCAGGTGGCCGAGAATCAGTCGCCGGGCGCTCTGGTGCACGGGTTCAAAGCGTCCGACTTGGACGGCGACGAGGTGACGTACATCCTGGAGGACTCACTCGACAGCAGGTTGTTCAGTCTGGGGAAGAGCAACGGCCTGCTATTGACTAGGGAAACCTTTGACAGAGAGCTGGTCGATAGGTACCACCTGCGGGTGTCGGCCAGGGACAATGGAGAGCCGGCCCTCATGTCCCAGCCGCTCGACGTTGTAGTGCAGGTGCTGGACGAAAACGACAATTCGCCGAGCTTCTGCGCCAGAGACGCTTTGCCCGACGGAGGTGTCGCTTGCAGGTGCGTGCTAGACGGGGAGATTTGGGTTAAACAGATTAGTACAAAGGTGCCAACCCACTTTCGTCGCTCAGATAAGACACCAACCCCTCCTCCTCGCTCAGATAAGACACCAACCCTCCTCCTCGTTCAGAAAAGACACCAACCCCTCCTCCTCCCTCAGATAAGACACCAACACCTCCACCTCGCTCAGATAAGACACCAACCCCTCCTCCTCCCTCAGATAAGACACCAACACCTCCACCTCGCTCAGATAAGACACCAACCCCTCCTCCTCGCTCAGATAAGACACCAACCCTCCTCCTCGTTCAGAAAAGACACCAACCCCTCTTCCTCGCTCAGAAAAGACACCAATCCCTCTTCCTCGCTCAGATAAGGCACCAACCCTCCTCCTCGTTCAGAAAAGACACCAACCCCTCTTCCTCGCTCAGAAAAGACACCAATCCCTCCACCTCGCTCAGATAAGACACCAACCCCTCCTCCTCGCTCAGATAAGACACCAACCCTCCTCCTCGTTCAGAAAAGACACCAACCCCTCCTCCTCCCTCAGATAAGACACCAACACCTCCACCTCGCTCAGATAAGACACCAACCCCTCCTCCTCCCTCAGATAAGACACCAACACCTCCACCTCGCTCAGATAAGACACCAACCCCTCCTCCTCGCTCAGATAAGACACCAACCCTCCTCCTCGTTCAGAAAAGACACCAACCCCTCCTCCTCGCTCAGATAAGACACCAACCCTCCTCCTCGTTCAGAAAAGACACCAACCCCTCTTCCTCGCTCAGAAAAGACACCAATCCCTCTTCCTCGCTCAGATAAGGCACCAACCCTCCTCCTCGTTCAGAAAAGACACCAACCCCTCTTCCTCGCTCAGAAAAGACACCAATCCCTCCTCCTCCCTCAGATAAGACACCAACACCTCCACCTCGCTCAGAAAAGACACCAATCCCTCCTCCTCCCTCAGATAAGACACCAACACCTCCACCTCGCTCAGATAAGACACCAACCCCTCCTCCTCGCTCAGATAAGACACCAACGCCTCTTCTTCGCTGAGATAAGGCACCAACCCCTCCTTATCGCTCAGATAAGACACCAACACCTCCACCTCGCTCAGATAAGACACCAACCCCTCCTCCTCCCTCAGATAAGACACCAACACCTCCACCTCGCTCAGATAAGACACCAACCCCTCCTCCTCGCTCAGATAAGACACCAACGCCTCTTCTTCGCTGAGATAAGGCACCAACCCCTCCTTATCGCTCAGATAAGACACCAACACCTCCACCTCGCTCAGATAAGACACCAACCCCTCCTCCTCCCTCAGATAAGACACCAACACCTCCACCTCGCTCAGATAAGACACCAACGCCTCTTCTTCGCTGAGATAAGGCACCAACCCCTCCTTATCGCTCAGATAAGACACCAACCCCTCTTCCGATTAAAATAAGGCACAAAACGAACAAAAAAATTTCAGCAAAATACCGATAGAATTTAAAATTAGCGAAGAGCAGCCACCAGGCGAGCCAGTCGGAATTCTGACCGCGCACGACCGAGACGAAGGTCCCAATGGGCGAGTGTGGTACAGCCTTGCCGAGGTCAGCCTACGTTCCGTGTTCAGCATCGGCAGATTGGACGGCCGAATTACAACGCTGAAAAGGTTGGACAGAGAGGAAAGGTCGATCTACAGCTTCACTGTCATGGCGTTTGATCACGGTAGTCCAAGAAGATCCGGCAGCGTCTCTGTTATCGTCAAGGTAGGACTCTAAAAGGTTTTTGGAATAAATACCTACAATGCATATCGGGAATTAGTATTAATAAAGCTAAATTTTGACTCAGACGTTAGGACCTTGCATTGCTTGTTAAATAAATAATAAAAATTAGAGTTGCCAAATTTCTATGCAGTATAGCAGCTAGTTGAACTGGCTCAAGACTTGCAGTCTGGCATCAAGTATTGACAGGTTAAGGGAAATTCTCGTTGTACAATGGAGAAATCTTGCGGTAAGGGGAGAGATGCTCTTGTCGGATGCTGGGCAGCCAGACGAGGAATGACATGACGGATTAGGCTGAAACAGTGTGCGACAAACACACTGTGACTATATACTCGTCACTTGTAAAACAGAAATTTGACAGCGTGTAAGCCGGGTTGGATAACTAACGCCAAGCGAAGGTCAGAATCTAGGGGCGTCAAACAGCATGAGAATATTGACTAATTCTTAGCTATTCTGTGCCAATACGTACTTCTAATACAGTTTCATTTTCCTAGAAAAAAACATCTGACCAGACTTCCGATATGATGATCAGCCTCAAGGATAAAGTCCCAACATAACCCTATGCACTCCGATGCAGTACGCGCTGCAAGAGAGAAGAGAGGAAGTTGAACTATTATTTAGTGAATTAAAGACTGCAGCTTGGCACGCGTGTGGCTAGAAAACCTGATTGAAAACTGGTCACTCACACAGACTCCATTGTCAGCTTGTCGGGTTAAAACTAATTATTCTTTACGGCTTCATAAAATGCAGTTCCTCTCTGTTCAGTACTTATTTGTACCTAAACGCAAAGAAATGTCAGCAAGATGTACCAAAAAAAACTTTGTCACCCTGCAGTACGTGAGTCTGGCCGATGCATAACTGACATTACTGGCAGCTGCTAACTGCTCCAACTCGCTTCTCCATTCAGAGCTTTCAGCAGAGTCGGAAGTCCAAGCGATCTCCCAAGCCCCCAAACTGCTGCTGAGAAATTGGGTAGCCAAAAAAACCGGTTGGTCTGCATCATGACCTGAAAGAGATGCTGGCTCAGGGAGACCAGGGGGGAGTGAGGAAGGCGGAGAAGGTGATGAAGAGACGATTGGAGAACGAGCGGATGCAGTTGAGGCATCGTTTCGGAAAATGTGTCTCCCCCCCACAACCTTCTATCCCCTTCTCTCTCTAGCCATTCATCTTATATTAGTCACGCCCCAAAGGGCAATTGACCTGCTTGCTGGCTTGGCCCTGTAGTTCAAACCAATCCTGTAGAAATGCGCAGCCATCAAACTATCGTCAAGTGACATCCTCATGCAGATAGTTCAGTCTCACCTTCTGGCACCTGAGCATGATTATATTCGCGCGTGCTTCACCTGTGTCTGGATGATAAAAAAACTGAAACTTTCTCGTGTCGAACGAGCTTAACAAGACTTGTTTCTTTTTCGAGTGAGGAAGAGATGGGAAGTTGGGGAGGGGGGCGAAAATCCGCAATTTTCTCACGCTCGCGGCTCTTGATCCCGCCTCATTACTTGATGAAGTTATTCGTTAACACTTCTCTGGTTCCTTTTAGATTTCCTCTATCGTTATTATCAAGACCAAACTGCATCTGGGATCTTTAAACCATGAGGAAAATTTTGTTAACTCGAAAAATTTGTATCAACAAGAAAATCAACTTGCCTCAAGGCCAGAAAAAAACTAAATTCAGCCGAACTCTTCAAATCCGTCAACTTGATAGCTCGTGGGAAAAGTAGGACCTCGGAGAGGCGGGCGGTGTCTAAGGGGACTGACCAGTTAATTACGTCTCAAATTTTGGTTCGTCCAGCAGTTGCCAGCCTGTTGCTAGAATTCGGATGTCCTTTTTGGCACTTGTGAATTCTCGGCTCGACCCCCTCAGCTCAGCAACTGACTGTGTCGGTGAATATGCCAATTTGCATGGGCTTCTTGAAATTCGTTCTCGTCAGCCCGCTGCTCTGGCCGGCAACGCTCTTCTGTAGCATAATTAATAAATTCTCTGTCCACAGTCCCCACATTTCCTCACAGCGCATCCGCATGGACACCGAGTGATGCCTGGAACTGAATTGGAACTGAGCGCAGCTAGAAATTGGACCAAATTATTTAGCTGCCGGGAAGTGGCGGTTTCTGGGGGAAGGGATAAAAAAGAGAGCGTTGGATGGCGATTTAGAAATATTGTGGCTGGCGGCTTGAATTCCCTTGAAAAGCCTCAGGATTCTTAAAATTGACATTTCGGATTCTCAGGATTGACATTTCGGATTCTCAGGATTGACATTTCGGATTCTCAGAATTGCCATTTCGGATTCTCAGGACTGCCATTTCGGATTCTCAGTATTACCATTTCGGATTCTCAAAGGTTACCATTTCGGATTCTCAGAATTGCCATTTCGGATTCTCAGAATTGCCATTTCGGATTCTCGGAATTGCCATTTCGGATTCTCAGGATTGCCATTTCGGATTCTCAGAATTGCCATTTCGGATTCTCAGGACTGCCATTTCGGATTCTCAGGATTGCCATTTCGGATTCTCAGAATTGCCATTTCGGATTCTCAGGACTGCCATTTCGGATTCTCAGGATTGCCATTTCGGATTCTCAGGATTGCCATTTCGGATTCTCATGATTGCCATTTCGGATTCTCAGGCTTACCATTTCAGATTCTCATGATTGCCATTTCGGATTCTCAGGCTTACCGTTTCGGATTCTCATGATTGCCATTTCGGATTCTTAGAGGTTGCCATTTCGGATTCTCAGGGTTGCCATTTCGGATTCTCATGATTGCCATTTCGGATTCTCATGCTTGCCATTCCGCATTCTCATGCTTGCCATTTCGGATTCTCATGATTGCCATTTCGGATTCTCAGAAAGTCTTGACTAACCTGACGGAGTCCCCCCGCCCGCAGGTGACTGACTTAAACGACAACGAGCCCCGCTTCATCTACCCGAACCCGGACAACACCACCACCGTCGAGACCTCCTACTACAACGCCGCCAAAATTCCGGTAGCCGATTTGCAAGCCAAAGACGCCGACGAGCCGGGCTCGAACTCGCGACTTCAATTTCGTCTAATCAGCGGCAACAGCGCCGGCCTGTTCAACCTGCTGGCCGACACGGGGCAGCTCCAGCTAGCCAGGCAGCTCAGCCCAGCTGACCGCGGTCAGTACGCGCTGATTGTTGAAGCCGTGGACGGCGGCTCGCCTCCGAGAACATCCACCGTCAAGCTGACGGTCATTGTCAGGAATTTGCCAGCCCTGCCGGTGGATTTCGGCGGTAGCGGCCGCGGCGACGGCATCAGCAACAATCGGGGACCGTTGGATGCGGCCGGTGGCGGGCTGGGAACCGACTCGAACCAGCGTCAGCATCTGCAGCAGCAGCGCTATCAGCGCAGTCTCATCCTTATCGTCTGTCTCGCCCTGTTCGGGGCCCTCCTGGCGGTTCTGTTCCTGACCGGCCTGCTGTGGCTCAGAACTAGAAGGCGCTCTCAGCAGCAGGAGCGGCAGCAGCTGAGGAGGCAGCAGCAACCGCTCAGATCGGTTACTGAGGGAGCAGTCTCGGGCAAAGATGGATCTGATGGGATTGACTGCCAGTCTGGGATGAGCCTGAAGGTGAGGCCGGAATTTGTGCCATTCCGGGCGATTGGGAATGCCATTTTGAATCTTAGAGAATGCCATTTTGAATATTCAAGAGTGCCATTGTGTTTCTTTAAGAGTGCCATCTTGATTATTCAAGACTGCCATTTTGTATCGCCAATAGTGCCATTTTGAATTTTCAAGACTGCCATTTTCTATGGCCAAGAGTGCCATTTTAGTTCTTCAAGAGGGCCATTTTGACTATTAACTAGAGCCCTTTTGATTTCTTTCAGAGTGCTATTTTTTAATATTCAAGACTGCCATTTTAACTTCTAAAGAATGCTATTTTCTTGCTTCAAGAATTTCATTTAGAATGTTGGTGAGAAAGGGAATCAAGAAGAATATCTTCTTGAATATTCAAAAATGCCATTTCGTTTCTTTAAAAATGCCATTTTGAATCTTCAACAACCTAATTTTGATCCTCTAGAAGGTCATTTTGAGATTTTGAAGCCCAAATGGTATGCCATCGTGATTATTCAAGGATGTCATTTTAGCTCTTCAGGAGTTTCAATTTGAATTCCCTCCGCATCAGTCTCCTGAAGGAAAATTAAGCTGACGTTCTGAAGCTGCTGTTATTGCGTCTTTATAATTTAGAATAATTTTATTGTTTTTAGTCATAAACTTACCCCGGGAGTCTCAGAGGTGTCCATTAATTAGAAATTAATTGCTTATTTGCATAAAGCAAGTTTTTGCGCTTAATTTTATGCGTCAGATGTTTTACTAAACTCCAATATCATGCAGGTTGAGCCCCCCCCCCCAAAGCAGAAACTCAAACAGAATGAAGCACCCCGATTGCTTGCAGCGATAAAAAATTCTTTTCTCTCCCCCGCTCCCTGGCTGCGTCTCGCGGCGCGCGAGTAAAAATAAATTCATCTGGCCACGACGCCAAGTCTCATGCGCCGCAGCTATGGGGAAGATTTTGGGAGGGTAGGGGGAGAATATTAGGGAATTAAGACAGGCCGGCACGCGGCCTCTGATGGATGGCCCACCTGCGCCTGGCAGGCAGCCGCTCAGACTTGGAGGATTTTTATCCCCCCGCACCCCCGGGAGAGCCATGGAGCCTCCCACACCACTTCAAAACGGCTTAAAATTGCTCTGGCCTGAAAGAATTCACCAGGCCATGGAGCGCCGGGGTTAGTATCTGGAGTGGAAAGCTGCTTTTTACACCGTGACAGACCGTTTCGCTAATGAAGGTGTGAAATCATAAAAGCCTGAAACAGTTCCGACGCATGGAGTAGCTCGTAGAGCTGTGAATTCGAGCTGGTGAAAAATTTTAAATTATAGCAAAAAAATTTTAGTTTCCATCACCAGATTCTATGCGGGGTCTAGAGCTCCATGGCCAAAATTCTCCAACTTCTACAACCTGCCCCCCTCCTGTTCTCTCATTCCTTCTCTTCTTCTGCGTCCCTCGATCAGTCTTTCTTTGCGAAAAATACCCCGAATTTTTTTTGGTTGCTGGTGCGGTTCCCACAAGGGGATCAAGAATATCAAACTGTTCAAATAAACGTAGGGGCTTGAGCGTGCGTTTTTCCCAAAAAATTCCGCTCTTTTTTCCCAGAATTCAAGTGCTTAACGCCGGTGCCGGAGTGTTGAAGATTAGAGGATCAAACGACTTTTTACCGCCTCCTATATTTTTTCTCCAAGCTAATTCGTCTCAAAGCAAACGATCTGTTTTTTAAGTGGATTGTCACGATAAGATTATGCATTATTATCAAAATTATCAATTTCTCCTCACTGATCTTACAGATTGTCTATCTTATTCTTTGTCTTTGAGAGCCGGTCTGTCTTTGTTTCCGCCTGTCTTAGTGCCTGGCTATCTTAGTGCCTATTTGTCTTGTTGGCCTGTCTGTCTTGGTGCCTGTCTGTCTGGGTGCCTGTCTGTCTTAGTGCCGGTCTGTCTGGGTGCCTGTCTGTCTTAGTGTCTGTCTGCCTTGGTGCCTGTCTGTCTAGGTGCCCCTGTCTTGGCGCCTGTCTGTCTTAGTGTCTGTCTGTCTTGGTGCCTGTCTACCTTAGTGCCTGTCTGTCTTGGTGCCTGTCTGTCTAGGTGCCCCTGTCTTGGTGCCTGTCTGTCTTAGTGTCTGTCTGTCTTGGTGCCTGTCTACCTTAGTGCCTGTCTGTCTTGGTGCCTGTCTGTCTAGGTGCCTCTGTCTTGGTGCCTGTCTGTCTTAGTGTGTGTCTGTCTTAGTGTGTGTCTGCCTTAGTGCCTGTCTGCCTTAGTGTGTGTCTGTATGTCTTAGTGCCTGTCTGCCTTAGTGCCTGTCTGCCTTAGTGCCTGTCTGCCTTAGTGGCTGTCTGCCTTAGTGGCTGTCTGCCTTGTTGCCTGTCTGTCTTGTCTTACTGTCGGTCATTTGTGGGCCCTATCTATCTTTCTGCGCATAAAAATCCCTTGTCTTTATAAAAATTCTAAAAAGTGCAAAAATTTAGGCTAATCTCATCAAGGCACCAAGTTTTAAGTCTTTAACTTCTGATAGATTTCGGAAAATCCCAGTTTCCCCCTAATATCGCGTATGGTCGGATTTTCTAGTCAGAAATTCTTTTAGTTCCGTCAAAACATTTCGTCCAATTTTGTCAAAACCTTTCAAGTACCTATGTGGGTGAACAAAAATTTAAACCTTGGCTATTAAATTTCAATTTAATATTTTGCAGAACTCATTCTACTTTTTGAATTGCATTTCTTCATTACTATCGTTCTTGTGCGCTTCTTCTCAAAGAGAAATTATAATCAAACAAAAGTTGCTTAAATCGTTTTTAATGGCCAAGTAAACCTTAGTTATCGTTTGGGTAATAGGGCTTTGAGCTAAGTGGTGGCCTGTGAGTCACCCGGCCCTAACTAGAGCCTTGGCTTAAACTTTGTAGCCAAGTTGGATTCAGTGAAATTGCCCTTTTTTATTGCTTTTTTTGCGGGGTTAAAGAGAAAAGGCGTCGTAAGAATAGCTTCACCATGGGAGTTTTTCGCAGTGACTGCCCTAACTAACAGCAATATTTTTGTAGCAATTAAATAGAATGCAATTGTGAGTCTTAACTTTCAATTTCACTTCAGAGATTCGCAACCCTGCCGCTGCCGGCAACAATCAACTATTCGAACGATTTGGGTCGAGGCGCGCAGCAGGGACTCATAAAGACCGTGAGACCGGCCGATGTGTCAAGCGCCGGCACCAATATTTGTGAGTTTGGCTCTTTCTCTGGACGCGCTGCAGATTTGCTTCCTAAAATTAATTCTAAATTAATTCGAGAATCCACTTTTGTATGGAGTCGGGAATCCTCTGGTACATAGATTAGGAAATCCACTTATCTAACTGTACATAGATTGGGGAATCCCATTGTACATAGAATAGGGAATCCCATTGCACATAGAATAGGGAATCCATTTGTACAGAGTGGGGAATCCTCCTGTACATAGATTGAGGAATCCCCTTGTACTTTGATTGGAGAATCCATTTGTACGTAGAGTGGAGAATCCTCCTGTACATAGATTGAGGAATCCCCTTGTACATTGATTGGAGAATCCATTTGTACACAGAGTGGGCAATCCTCCTGTACATAGATTGGGAATCCCCTTGTACATTGATTGGAGAATCCAATTGTACATTGATTGGAGAATCAATTTGTACATAGAGTGGGGAATCTTCCTGTACATGGATTGAGGAATCCCCTTGTACATTGATTGGAGAATCCATTTTTACATGGAGTGGGGAATCCTCCTGTACATAGATTGAGGAATCCCCTTGTACATTGATTGGAGAATCCAATTGTACATAGTGGGGAATCCATTTGTACATAGAGTGGGGAATCCTCCTGTACATAGATTGAGGAGTCCCCTTGTACATAGATTAGAGATTCCTCTTTTCATACACATACCCCATTGGTGGGAATGAGAAATAAGTGCTTAACGGCGGCATTAATGATAGGAAATCCGTTCAAAATAAAAATTCCCAAGGTCGAAATTGGAAGCTGGGCACGGACCAACTCGACCGACCCGCAGACTGTCGCATTCCCACTGGCGAGCAAAATTATCAAGAACAGCAGCAGCAGCAGCAAAAGCAGCAGCCAGGCTTTTCTCAGTCGGATTCGCTTCTCCTAGAAGACTATCAAGCAATGGACGGCCTGCCGGACAGACACAACTACCAGACGTTGCAGCAGGCGTCAGCGGGGACCGCAGCATGGCGCAGGGGCGGCAGTTTGCAGGTGGACCGCGGCGAGAGCAGGCAGCTGTGCCAGCGTCAGCAGCAGCAGCGGAGTCAGCAATCAAAACCCTTTAACTTGTTCAATTCGTCATTCGTGTAGTTGCTATGTAAGGCTTTTAGACCCCATTGACCTTTTTCACTGTAGAAAACTGTACATTTGTATAATTTGGATAGTCAATAAAATTAACGCACACAATACTTAGTCGGATCTTTGCATTTTTTTCTTCGCTTTATTTTCTGTTCAAAGATGTTATAATAAACAATTTCTAAATGTGTGTCTAAATGAATATTACAGCGAGTATTTTCTGCTAATAAATTGTTTAAATCAATCAATCAAAATAATTTAAGCGATTTATAAGTAATAAAAAAGCCATTTATTGCTTCTTTTTGTTTAATTATTTGAATTCGGTTACAGATATAACAAAATTGTATTAAATTAAATTCAGATAACGAAAATGCTGAACTGTGTGAACCAATTTGCGAAACTTACGAACGTAAATGCAGCATTTGTCCAGAAAAAAACACAGACGAAAAAAAATAAATTTCCTCAGCACTTTTAATAATGTTATTAAGAAGTAGGAAACCTCATTCAGAAAAGTTTTTCGAATAACTGCTGTCTCTTCTCTGCGCAAATTCCTCATTCTCAATCAGCAGTTGGAATTAAGTAGAATTGGAAATCCCACCTACAGAGAGATTCGGGATTAATACTGTCGGCGAGAGGGGAGCACAGGGAATAGATATCCCCTCCCCCCAGCTGCAGTTTGGATAGCTGATGCGACTTTTCATTTCCTATTCCAATTCCTTCCGCTAACTCTTTGAGGAATTTTGTTGGGCTCAAAGATTATGAGCTGGACAAGCTGAGCCACGTGTTGGCATAGCCAGCTCCGGAGCTACTTTGCCAAATCCCATCATTGGGCATGAAACCGATTGAGTTGGTCTGATGAGCTTGGATAAGTTTTATTAAAATAAACATCTTGGAGGATTTTTGAGACGCCGAGATTTTCTCATTTTTGCTCATTTGCCTCCGTGATAAATTCATGCAAAATATTGGTGCTATATCAGGAATACGAAGGACAGCTATCTCAGGGAGATTCTTGACAAAGGACAGCTATCTCAGGGAGATTCTTGACAAAGGACAGCTATCTCAGGGAAATTCTTGACAAAGGACAGCTATCTCAGGGGAGATTGTTGAGGAAGGACAGCTATCTCAGGGGAGATTCTTGAGGAAGGACATCTATCTCAGGGAGATTCTTGACAAAGGACAGCTATCTCAGGAGAGATTGTTGAGGAAGGACAGCTATCTCAGGGAGATTCTTGAGGAAGGACATCTATCTCAGGGAGATTCTTGACAAAGGACAGCTATCTCAGGAGAGATTGTTGAGGAAGGACAGCTATCTCAGGAGAGATTGTTGAGGAAGGACAGCTATCTCAGGGGAGATTCTTGAGGAAGGACAGCTATCTAAAGGTAGATAAAGAACGAAAGGCAACTAACTATCTCTGAGCAGATTTTTCATGATCAGGCAACTGTCTCAGAGCAGATTATTGTGGACCAGGCAACTATAATTCAAAATCAATTAGAAAGTAAAAAATTAATCAGAAAAAAGGGGATCTGTGTGGCTATTTCTGGATATTTTTGAGCAAAATTTCCTGCGCTTTTATTTCACCAGGCTTTTAATTTGAGCCTAAATTGAGGCGAATCACCAAGTTGGTTGAATACCGAGGGATACAATAGGGAACCTTTTAAATACAAAAGTTTTTCCCCTACTCAAGGAAGAGGGAGAGATGGAGACGGACGTAGCTAAAGCCCAGTATTGTTTCCCCTGACAGAGTCATTCATTCATGGCGCAGCCACTCAACACGCATTGGATAGAAGGATCTCGAGTGGTTTTTTATGAGCCTCGCTCCTATTAGCGGAATTCCTCTATAGTACTTCACCGCACGTCCGAAATGGATCCAGGTAGGTCAGTGCTAGCCTAGCAACAAGTGGCTATTAATTTTTACTAGCCCATTCTTTCATGGGGTGGGGAGCTTTTACCAGGAAGAAGAATTCATTGAATGAACTTCTAAGACCGTATGTTGATTAAAAATAGAGCCCCTCTAGGGAGGTCATACATAGATAACTATCTATCGAACATAATCAACATTCAATGTACGTGTTTTAAATCAAACAAATTAAGGTCACTGTAATAAATGCACGAAAAATGAGCAGAAAAAGAGTAGTTTCCACGCACTGCTCAGTGGGATCTACAATTGACTACAACTTCCTTTCTTTGTTAATCTGTATAGTTACTTGAACTTGCAAGCAAGCGGTCTGTCACTGAATGATTTCAGCATTCAAATGACGCGACTGTCAATGGGCAATTTTTTTCTCTAGCTACCAAATAAAAAAAAATTGATTGAGCCAGCCTCCTCACTTAAGTGGATGAATTAAAAAATGCAAATACAGCCAGCGCATTGCCTTCTCGCGCCACATGCTTTTAGTGCGACTGTGCGGAACCATTTTACTGTAGCGGGGATGAATGAGAGAGAGAGAGAGAGAGTAAAAATGGGAAAAGGGGGAAAAACGGAATTATAGGTGATGTGGAAACTTGGCCTGACAAAGAGAGATGACGAACATTAGTCAGTTGGGAGGCGCATGATTTTTTAATTTTAAATTGATTCGTGCTAGTTTTATTTTTAGTCACTCGCGGCATTTAATCTAGTGATTTAGAAAGCTTTTTATCCTCTGTCATAATTCATTATTTACAGTTTTTTCTCAGGAAGATTCGCAAATTGGAATTTTTTGTTTTATGGTTGTTGTAGCCTAAGTGGCTAGGCCATTTGCCTAATGGCCGGAAGGTCGCGGGTTCGAGTCCCAGCCCTAGGAGACTATTTGTGTTCATAAGCAAGGCATTTAAATCCCGCATTGCTTCAGTCCAGCCAGCTGAGATCGGGTACCCGTTTGAGCTGGAAAAACGAAGTTTGCCGGCCGACGTTTGCCTGCCGGATGTTTGCCGGCTGGAGTTTTTCCGAAAACTTGTAAACTTTTCTGATTTAGTATTAGTAAAATGCATGAATTTCTCATGGACCACTTAGAGTAGAAGGGCGGGACCCTTCATTTTTTAGAAATTACTGTATGTTGCTCACTTTCGCTTACTCTACCTGCAATCTATTCTATCTCTAATTCTAACAACAGTCGGTATCTTTCACAGCTCTCGCGGTTCTACGGTACTGGATTCCGACTAGCTAGGCGGGGGGGGTCGGTTCCTTTTCTTCTATTATCGCGAGTGCACGAGTATATACCAATTATCATGCAAAGAGAATAGCATGCGAATGATATATGACTTAACAATAAGTTGTTAGTAAATTAATATACTCATATTCCGCAAAAAGTTTACCCATTAGTTAATTTCTGAGAATCTGTCACAATTATTTAGGTGTACGAAAGAGGCCTAAAATGCCACTTTCATGATTCCGAAAAATAAATACCTGTAAGGTATAGAGGGGACCCGCTACATTGCTATTGCTATTCAGATGCATGTTAAGCTTTGATGTTTTTTTACATCGATAAATGATAGAGATATTCAGGCGCTGTAAGGTGAGAGGAAAGTTAATGGTCACATATTTCATAAAACACCCGTAAATACACACAAGTTGGGGATATGAAGCAGTTAACTTCCAGAAAGATCACTATAATTTTTGCTTTTTTCAGGTTACAGGATATACTTACAACTAGCTAGATAAATGCTGTACATGTGATGTATAAATGTACATGCAAAAGCATGCATATTTACACGTTCGTAAGAAAAGATCGAAATGTACCGAGTGCAAACTGCAGTGAAAAAGGGAACCGGCAAACGTCGGCCAGCAAACTGCCCGCAGGCAAATGGGATGCTCCCGCTGCACAAATCTTGAATAGTGGGCTGTCTAATTTTTTTCTCAAGAATGATTCAGAAAAAGTTGCAAATTATCTAAAAGTATTAAAAAAAGGACACCTTACATCTTACAGTGGGCTTCAAAGTCAAAATAAAACACCTATTACACTGAACGTGACTTCCGATCTTTGAAGAAATCTTTAGATCATTATCAGCAGAGGTTCGCGAACTTAATCCTAGCTTACAACACAATTAGTAATTAATAGTCTAGTAAAAAGTAAGTTATAGCAGCTCCATATAGGCTCAAAGTCTTTGTTGCTATCCCAGCTTAGTTAAGCAGATAAAAGCGTGATGAACGCGAGGGTATTAGAGTATAGATTATAAAATTATATAAACTTTAAATAAAATAAAATAATCTAACATTATCATTGCATGAGATAAAAGATAATTGTACAACATATTCGCATAAGCTATTTGAAAACCTCAGACTAACCTTGAATATGTTAACGTAAATTCTCAATCCATTTTTCATTAAGGAATCGGATAATCCTACACTATCTGGGAATAGACAATCTGATGATCCTACGCCATCTTGGGATAGATAATCTGATAATCGAACGCCATCTTGGGATAGATACGTAATCTGATAATCCCACACCATCTGGGGATAGATAATCTGATGATCCCACACCATCTGGGGATAGATAATCTGATGATCCCACACAATCTTGGGATAGATAATCTGATAATCCCACACCATTTTGGGATAGATAATCTGATGATCCCACACAATCTTGGGATAGATAATCTGATGATCCCACACCATCTTGGGATAGATAATCTGATAATCCCACACCCTCTGGGGATAGATAATCTGATGATCCCACACAATCTTGGGATAGATAATCTGATAATCCCACACAATCTTGGGATAGATAATCTGATAATCCCACACCATTTTGGGATAGATAATCTGATGATCCCACACAATCTTGGGATAGATAATCTGATAATCCCACACCATCTGGGGATAGATAATCTGATGATCCCACACCATTTTGGGATAGATAACCGGATAATTCCACACCATCTTGGGATAGATAACCGGATAATCCCACACCATCTTGGGATAGATAATCTGATAATCCTAAACCATCTTGGGATAGATAATCTGATAATCCTAAACCATCTTGGGATAGATAATCTGATAATCCCACACAATCTTGGGATAGATAATCTGATAATCCCACACCATTTTGGGATAGATAATCTGATGATCCCACACAATCTTGGGATAGATAATCGGATAATCCCACACCATTTTGGGATAGATAATCTGATGATCCCACACAATCTTGGGATAGATAATCTGAAAATCACACATAATATGGGGATAGATAATACGAGCGTATGATGATACACTAATGTTTAAAATTAGTAATCAGACAATCTCACACTAAACCAATGCAGGCTATAGATTAGCGAATTAAAAAATCACAGAATCAGATAAAGCACGCGCGCCTGGGATTTTATTCCAGAGCTAGATAGGTAGGCAATGTCTCTTTGACACTAGCATGTCACTAAATTATATATATATTTACTAATTACCAATCGAACGCAACAGTATGCATATTTTTTCTAGTTCTGAAAAAATAGTTATAAATTAAACAAAAGAGGGGAAGAGCGCAAGAAAACGCAACAGCAGAACGCACACGCAAAACTATGAAATAAAAAGGTAATAGAATTGTGTTTAACAGCTAGCCAGCTTACGGGGACAACAAGTTTAATAAATAAATAAACAAATTAGGCCGCTCAAAGTCATCGTTGAATGAAAACTTCTCAAGGGCGCAAAGATTTTTATAATAAAGTAAAATACAAGGAAGGCCAATCTGTTTTGTGAACATTGTCGAACAGATCTGGGCAATGAACTGTAAAAGCAAGGGTTTTAACTGGCCCCACATTTGTTTTTGTTATTTATGCTGCTTGCGTTCTTAAATTTCATCCCACAATTTCATTATTTTAAATAAAAAGCTAGAGAAAAAATAACTGTCAAAGAAATATTAGCATTAATAAAAAAATAAAGCGTAGAAAACATTCAAACGCACTACTAACCGCTACTAGTTGTAAGTAGTATGCTAGACAGTTGGCTCTCTACCTGTTAAATACAAGTTTCTGAATAACGTACCAAATAAATATTAGCTAAAGATTTACTGCGTACTCAGCACAGAAGAAGTCTCGGAACATTGGAGAGTTCCGCATTTAGCACTGTTGGAAGGCGAGAATAATGAATGCAGTCGGATTCGAAGGGGAAAAGCTCGAAATCAAATCAATCATATAATAGCTAATTAATCGATAGTACGTCAATGAGCGAGCGATTGAAATAGCCAAATTCAAGTAAAATAGGATAATAAATTTGTTATAAAGCGCAACTAATTCACGGGGAGCAAATGGCTCAGCAATGCTACTAAGAGCTACTTATCAAGCGGCACGTTTGTGTAGGTAGGCAGGAAGGTGGGGGTCGTGGGGAGGGGGGATAAAATTATTGTCACGCTGCTGAAAAAAAACTAACAATGGACAAAAACAAATTGATTGCCTACTAAGAAATCTCATATTTTTCCTAAAGTACACATTTATAATCCAAATCCTTAGATTATTTGTGACAGATAATCTCATACTTTAAATCATAGATTGATAATCTCCCTCTTAGATTAGACATCGATAATTCTTAGTTGAAAAATCAAGATAATCTTTTTCCTTTCGTAACTAGTGGATAATCTCACCCTAAGATTAGATTACTAGATAATTATCTCATTCCATAGATAACAGGCCAGTTAATCTCACCCATTAGATTATATATGGATAATCAGAATTCATAAAAAATTGTATCTTCTCAACTAATCTAATCTGACACGTTGAATATTATAATGATTAATCAGCACCCGCTAAGTCTTCCTAGCAGCCGCCGATCCTCTGCCTCAGATACCATTTAAAAGATTCGTACACAGACCAGGAGATGGCGGTGCCGGGCATTTGAAACACCACACGAGCTTGAACTCCGCGAAAATAGCCCGACACACCTTCGAGACGGTAGACGGTCTTGGCGGCGGACAGAAACGACCTGATAACAACTTGGCTAGCGGCGTTAGCGCCAGCTGGCGCAGCGGTGGCAGGCCTGCAGAGCGCAGCGCTCCTGAGTGTTCAACAAAGTTTTACACACGTCCAACGGATTTGTGCAGGCGGCGGCCGCGCCACCGGCCAGAGCGCCGCTGACTACGTGGGTCAGTGGGGCGTAATCTCGCTGGGGATTAAGCAGATCTTGGCCCAATTCGTAGGCGCTGAAGTGGACCATGTGGAATGGAATGTTCATGCTCAGCTGGGTGCCGTAGGCTCGGTAAAGAGCCGGGACGCCTTCGGCACGAAGCACCGAGCGAAGACAGTCGACGCAGCCGGTGTAGGGCGAGCGGAACATCTGCACTCGCTGCTTGACGGCTGAGGGAGGGGGGCAGTTAAAGGGATTAGTTTGTTCAGATCTGGCTCTGGCAGTAGTAACAGGACTTTATGAGTGATAGCTGATTTCTGGGGGATTCTGATAGACTTGCAGCAATTCTAAGGAGGGTTTTTCTTAGATTAAAAAAAAATTGTGTCAGGATTCAAGGACAGGTAATGATAGGATTCTAAGAAAAATTATACAATCATTCTAAGAAAGGCAACGCTAGGATTCTAAGAAAGGCAATAATAGGATTCTAAAAAAGACTATAATGATTCTAAGAAAGGTTATACTTATTAGGATTCTAAGAAGGCTATACTAGGATTATAAGAAACGCTATGCTTGAATTCTAAGAAAAGTTATACCAGAATTCTAAGAAACATTATGCTTGGATTCTAAGAAAAGTTATACCAGAATTCTAAGAAACGTTATGCTTTGATTCGTAGAAAAGTTATGCAAAGATTCTAAGAAAGCTCATGCAGAAAAGTCTCGCTAATAGAGGTTTTACAGCAACTCTATTGAAAAATAGCTTTTGTATACTTGAATCTAATTAAGCTTCGACAGGGATTTTAACTAAGGTTAAAAAGCCTTCAAGAAAAATAATTCTAGGTTCTAAGACTTCTAGGTTAATATTAAGGCTCAGCCTTAATATTTAGGATCAGCTCACCATCTGCCGGAGTCATAATGGCATCGTGCAGCAGGGTGGCGCCAACAGCGCTAATACCATAGCTGGCCCGCTCATTCCACCCCAGATTTAGCAGAGTCTTCTTAACCTGCTCGTAGCAGGAAAAGTACATTGCGTGGGCGGGACCAGCGCCGGCAACGACTGCGCCGATGCCGCGCAACGACCTGCCGATGCCTTCTGTTTGAATCAGCGTCCGCAGGCCGTCAATTAGGCCGGCGTAGCGGGCGCCCTCAAGAGGTCGAAGGCACTGCAGTCGAGTCTTGATGCAGTCAACCGGATAGACAATGGTGTGCTCCATGACTCCGGCGCAGGCGCCGGCCACCATGTGCTGACTGGGCGTGCTATCCGGCAGCAAGGATTCGTACTCGTCTTCCATTGGATAAATATCAAAAAACGATATTGTGTTAAATGACTACTGACTAGTAGTGTATACCAGACAGGCTTAGCAAAAGTGACAGTATGGGACTTGTAATGGGGATTGCACCACTTAGTTAGATTGCTAGATATGTTGGCATCATCTGAAAGATTGTTACACCTGTTTTTATATTTAATTACAAAGTTATTGACAAGGAAAATATGTTGTTAGTTCTAAGTTATTGATAGTATAATAGGCAAAGTATAGGACACAATTTTGTACTATATGTAAGTTCAATAAGTGTTCTTTGGATAAACATGTCTCCCATTTTATAATACCAATATGCTCAACATAGAACATCCTCAGGTGTAATAGCCTCAAGTTGCAGAATATAAGGATATACATGTATAAAAATTTAGTAAAAGAATCTATGTAAATGGTTTTAATAAAGTATAACCAATAGGCATTCAAAGTTAATTGGGCTTAAAGTGAAAAAATGAGAGATCATAGTTTATTATACAATCCAGAGTTTCCAAATAGAAAATGGTCAAAAAGTGATACCTATTCTTATTCATTGGTAATTCATTTCTGAACTGCCAAAGTTGGTAACTTTGTTTTCAGATTTAAGTTTCCCATTTTCCATTCTCTATATACTAGCATCATTTATCAATTTACTTCCAATATTGGAAAAACAAGACACCTACATACTAGAAGCAAGAAGCATTGGCTCAAACTTTCTATTATCCAAAGTCATATTTTAAATTGCAATAGCTATTCCAAATGCAGCCCAAATGAATGTTTAAAAATAATTAATAAATGCTATCTAACTTGTACATTAGAACTCTTGAGGCTCTGCATATTAGCTATAGCTAAGTTGCTGAAGTTCAATATCTATCTTCAACATAATAGTACTAGTAATGTTTTATTGATCTTATCATTTTTCACTTTTATCTAAAACAAATAAACCTGAAAACATAATAGCTAATATATCTATAAATAATATGCATTTTAAGCCCTAACTAAAGTACTATTTTTTACTTAAAAACTATATTGATATAGATTTTTTAAAACAAAATTTTGGAATATAATTTTTTAAATTTTTATAGACTTTTTTGTGGTTCCAGTGATCAATATGATTTGCAAGAGCCATTAAAGATGGCTCACTTTACTGACTATTTTTGTATAATTCTCTGACAATCTATTGTCTATATATGCATGCGTGTTATAATGTGGTATTTATTTTTTTGGCTAGAATTTGTCATTGAATCATTGCCTATGCTGCAGGTTGAGTCAGGTTGTAGTTTAATTAAAGTAACTAGTTATTAATTGATAACTAATTGCCAATTAAATATAGGCCTATAGGCTAGCTGAAATCCAATTCTGGATATTTTGCAACTGGTATCACAAGGCCTACAACTAAATAGTACCATTTCAGCTAGGCCTAGTGTAAAAATTTAGTTTACTAAACTTCATATTTTAAATATGTACTATAAATCTATAATAAGTCAAATTATGCAATGCAGTTAATAAATAGCTAAATAAAATATGCATAGCATTTATATTAATAGCTGTGTTCATGTATGGGCTGCAACCTTGGGAATCACCCAGCCATTTCCATTGGCAACATACACATGTAAGTCACAATTGGTTTGTTGCTGTCATGTGATAGCAATTTTGTCCAATAGTGACTTACCTGTATGTGTAACTATTAGAAACAGCCAGGTGATTCCAATAGTTGCGCATGTATGAGCATTTATGATGTCATTCATTGAACTGGCATAAGTATGGTTCCATGCATTAAAGTCAAATTAGCGCAAAAATGCTAATATACTAATATGCCTATTGAATATAATATGCCCATTGAACTTTAATATATAATAAATATGAAAGAAGAGGTCCTACTATTGTTTACTATTATTAACAAAGCTACCAAAGGAATTATAATTCCATACTGAACAATACTTTATAATTTACTCCATTCATTGAGAATCACTATCTGTCTGGCTGTCTCTGTCTATAAGTACTTTAATAATTAACATCAAGCACTGGTGACTGCACTAGTGTAGTGACTAGCTAGACAGGGTATCATAGTGAAGATAGGCAGGATTATTGTAGCTGAAGGACTGATTATAAACTAAACGAACATAGTAGCTGTGTAACTAGACGGGACACTTTGCTTCTCCTTAAGGCAAGGTGTCTTTGTATAATCCCTTTAAGTTTGAGTCCTTGGAGCCATGCATTGTGAACGATGGGACATTTTAAAAAAGCTGCCGATAGGGCTGCTTTAATTATTATCGATATAATGACTCAAAGATATAATGACTCAAAGTTAACCAAAATTGGTTTTTTTCTACAGTAAAAATATGTAGTAGCAAAGAAACAAAATTGTTTAAAATACTCAGTCTCATCTATTATCTTTTGTTTTGACAGAGCATTAATTTCTAAAGGTAGTTTTTTAATTCATGAAAAATTTCTTGGAAGTGTAATGAAATTTCAGAGGCAGAAAGAATTAATGTGTTCTGTGGTTTTCATTTTTACCTAATTGGAAACTTTTTTGTATAATTTTAAATATGCTAAAATGTCTTGTCACTGTTCTGATTTCAAGGTGACTCCACGTTACGTTATTATTTAACTGCCACTCAATTTTATTGCTTAGTTTCATGTTTTTAATGTCATTTTAAAGTATTAATAACTTACATCTAACAAATTGATATTTGCGTCTAAGCATCAAAATTTGATGCATTTGTGCTCCTTTTTGCATCTAGTGCATAAAAGACATTAGCTAATTATTTGTTTGGCTTGTGCCAAAATATTTTTTTACATCTACCACATTCCTAAGTATAGGATTTGTTTAGATAACTCACCTAAAGATCTCATTACTAAATTAGTACATCTATTTAGGCCCTAGTACTTATATAATAGGCCTATTATATCATAAAATCATACTTGTTTTAATAGTATTCCTACTTATTCCTTTTTAATATAACTTTCTTTTTATTAATGATTTTGAATCAAATTTAATTCATCTAAGACTCTAAGTGACTAAGTCTATTAACTCAAAGCAGTTTAAGTAGATTATATAAAGTATTAAAAATCACAACTCAAGTCTCAAGATAAGAAAACCTTTTTATATCTTGCACTTAATCATGATCATTAAAGAACTAAAAATTTTATTAGGTCTTATAAAAAAATTAACAAGTTTTATAAAAAAATAAAATGCACAATTATAATAGACAAGTGCAGTTTCAACTAGTCAAAATTCTTTAATGGTAGACATTAATGGTCAGTAGAGTACAATTGGATTTGGGGGATAAAAACTATTTGCATTTAAAATATATCAAATATTTGTTCCTTATATAAATGGCTATTTATGTTTAAATATTGTTTATTATTAGATAATAATAATGTTTAATTATTAGATATGAAAGTGTAAGTCTACAATGTGCATTTAGTATAAATTTTTAGCTGACATCTTTGTTTTATTTTTTAAAACAAATATTTTTATTATATATATATAAATCACTTTAGTTAAACATTTATATTAATGATCAAATGCATAATAAATTATTTCCATTTATAAATGCTTTCTTCTAAAAGCATTGTTTTTCTTAAAAATTTTAATCATAGCAACAAATTTGGATTTAACAAATAAGAAAATGTTTTAAAATCATAATTTTATGATCACATAAGTGATCATGTTAGATCTATATTAACTAGTGTAACTAATCAAATAATATAAATAAATCTTTCCCCACTGGCCCACTAGGTACTGTTTTCAAATTCTTTGGGTTTTTTAAAATAAAAAATTGCTCTTCACATTATTTAGCTTAGTGGATATAGCCACTAACAGGTTTACTCAATTATATAAATTGCTTAGCTCTAGTTGCTGCATAACCAACATGACAGTTCAGAAAGTTAGCTGCCATTGTCAAGCTAGTTTGGTGTTTCTTAGCCTGTTTTTGCAAAGCTGCTAGCAGTAGTCTAGCTAAGCAATTGGTCAGTGACAAATGCTGCAACTCAGATTGCACAAACCAAAGCATAGCATCAGCTATAATAAAATTGTACTCATATTTCCCCAAAAGCTTTTTAACAAGTAGTTTAAGTCTGGCACTTAAACTGTGGCAGTTATTTTAAGCATTCAATGTTGTCCCAATCAAAGTAAAATTCAAGTTCAATATCTTAAAAGAGCTTTGAATCTACCTGTGCAGCAGGATTAATTGGTTGACCATGGCAATGATAAAGTTCATTATAACAAGGTTTAACTACCTTCTATGCTGCCTTCACAAATGACTACAATTTGTTATTTTGTACTCTGGCCCATCAAAAGATATTTGTACACTTACAGCTGCATTGCATCAAATTGCAAAAGCTTTCTTGCTCCTGGGGTTCTTTAGGCACATCCCATCCAATGCTGCAAACAAGGTCGTCTTCGTCTTTGATGTATTTTTCATCCTCCTGAAGGTTCTAGCTGGAAGCTATGGCTGTCTCAACCTATGGTTTCTCATGAAGCGCATCATAAATATCCAGAATCTCTGACTTGGATAAGTTTTGGAAAAAACATTAAAACCTTTCCTGTCAGCTGACAGGATGATCTAAATTTCGTCCTGTCATTTCCGTTTTTGTCATGTCATGACGCCTGTTTGACACAAAACCTCAGTTTCCAGACATGGTTAGATGACATTGTCCTTTGAATATTTTTTGATGAAATGAAAACCCTGAAAGGCAGTCGATCTGGGGACTGTAGGATCCTCCTTTGTTGACCTTAAATCAGTGTGCTTGTACACATTTTGGTGCCACAAAAGATGCTGCAGTACCTAGTGGCATTGCGAAATTGCAGGCAGATTATTTTTCAATAGTCTCTAAGCCAGTCAACCATGTCCATAGCCTCTGGAAAACTTTGGAGTTGGGTAAAGATTCCGATCCGATTCTATTTAGTAATTAATTAATTTTTGTGCATAAACTGGGGAGCTAGTAGCGTGTATCTGCAGATCGTTTTTAAGTCCACTGAATGCTTAAAAAAACCACGAAGGATTTATACGTCACTTAAATAACGATTAAGTCTTTGTCTATGGCTTAGTCTACTTTATGAATATTTTGATAACCAAATTCTGGCAGCACGATTATTTAACCATTTTTTGCGATCATTTCATTATCACCGTCTTATCAGTAATTCAATTGATAAGCATCAATCGACTATTATTAAATTAACCCGCGGTCGGCTAACTGACTAATCTATCGTAGCATGGAAGTTGATAACGAACCGCCAACCGCTGATGAAGGCGAAGCCGTCGCTGCAGCATCTTCGGCTGGTGGCGCCTCTGCCGCAGCCGCCGCCGCCGTGTCTAAGAAACGCTTCGAAGTGAAGAAATGGAACGCCGTAGCCCTATGGGCCTGGGACATCCAGGTTGACACGTGCGCCATCTGCCGCAATCACATCATGGACCTGTGCATCGAGTGTCAGGCTAATCAAGCCTCGGCTACTAGCGAGGAGTGCACAGTAGCCTGGGGCGTGTGCAATCACGCCTTTCATTTTCATTGCATCTCGCGTTGGTTGAAAACTCGCCAAGTCTGCCCGTTAGATAATCGCGAATGGGAGTTCCAGAAATACGGGCACTGATTGCGTAATGCTGCTTTAACTACTACTAACTCCTACTACAAGTTGTATTATTTTGCTTCCTTTATTTCACAAAATCAATTATTAATAACATACGCGTCTCGGTGCATTTCGCCTCGCTTTGGTTTTCCCAGCTATCTTCGAATTATTAATCACAATTCAACTGATTTATTACATTGTTAGAATAAGCGAAATGAATATTAACTCAAGTTTATTATACCTGATGAGTTACTTTTGCTTTCTGTTCTGTTAGTCTGCTCACTAGACACTATGTTATGAAGTATTATTATTAGCAAATTCAATTTATTTTTAAATATTCCCTACAAAGTCATTTACTCATATTACGGCTTTATTATTTACAATTATTTTGAGAGGAGATTTTTTGAAGCAAAAAAGCACAAGGTCATTTTTTACTAGATAGGGTTTTTTTCAAGTCCAGTAATAAAAGGGTGCCACGTCTACAAAGACTAACAAAGAGCCTAAACGCTGGCCATGCCATGCCATATTTCAGCCACTTGTTGCCGGAAGCCTCTTGCCTTCAATCGCGCCCCCCTAGCCTCAATTCACTGTCGTCATGCCAGTAGCCAGCGCAGCAGCTCATCAAGCGGCCGCAGCCGCCGCCGCGGCGGCAGCCGCTGCAGCAGCCGCGGCTCCTGGCGGGCCGCCGCCGCCGCCGCCACAATCGGTTCAGCAGCCGCCCCAGATGCCGCCGCAACAGCAGCAGCCGCAGCAACTGCAGCACCATCCCATGCCGCCAGGAGGACCGCCAATGCTGCCGCCGAGCCATGCGCAGCATCACCAGCAGATGATGATGATGCACCAGCAGCCTCGCTATCCTAATCAGCACAATGGTCACGCGGCTGCTGCTGCTGCGGCGGCGGCTGCAGCGGCCGCAGCAGCGGCTGCCTCAGGCGGCGGTGCGGTTGTCGGAGGTCCGCCTGGCGGTGGCTACTTGCCGCCTCCGCCAGTTGACTATCCGGGTTCGGCGCCACCGCCCCCGTCACAACAACAGCAACAGCAGCAGCAGCAGCGACGTCAGCCTCCGCCGATGCCGCCGCATCCTCATCCGCATCCAGGTGAATTTGACTTCGCATTTTAATTAATATAATTTAGATGAAGAGAGCGGCGAAGGATGTGTCAAGGAAAGTTCTGAGTGACGGAATGTGTGGAGAGAGATAAGAGAAAGACTGCGAGGAAAGGTCACAATGCGGGAAGAGACCAAAGAGGGAGAATGCGAGAGAGGTCAAAGAGGGAGAATGCGAGAGAAGTCAAAGAGGGAGAATGCGAGAGAGGTCAGAGAGAAACTGCAGTGAGAGGCCATAGAGAGAGAATGCGAGAGAGGTCAGAAAGACAGTGCAGTGAGAGGCCATAGAGCGAGAATGGGAAGAGAGGTCAGATGGGGGGGAGTGCAGGGAGAGGCTATAGAGCGAGAATGGGAAGAGAGGTCAGATTGGGGAGTGCAGGGAGAGGCTATAGAGCGAGAATGGGAAGAGAGGTCAGATTGGGGGAGTGCAGGGAGAGGCCATGGAGCGAGAATGGGAAGAGAGGTCAGATGGGGGGAGTGCAGGGAGAGGCCATGGAGCGAGAATGGGAAGAGAGGTCAGATGGGGGGAGTGCAGGGAGAGGCCATGGAGCGAGAATGGGAAGAGAGGTCAGATTGGGGAGTGCAGGGAGAGGCCATGGAGCGAGAATGGGAAGAGAGGTCAGATGGGGGGAGTGCAGGGAGAGGCCATGGAGCGAGAATGGGAAGAGAGGTCAGATTGGGGAGTGCAGGGAGAGGCCATGGAGCGAGAATGGGAAGAGAGGTCAGATTGGGGGAGTGCAGGGAGAGGCCATGGAGCGAGAATGGGAAGAGAGGTCAGATGGGGGGAGTGCAGGGAGAGGCCATGGAGCGAGAATGGGAAGAGAGGTCTGATTGGGGAGTGCAGGGAGAGGCCATGGAGCGAGAATGCGAGAGAGGTCAGATTGGGGAGTGCAGGGAGAGGTCAAAGCTCCGAGGCGTGCCAGCACACTCGAATCCTTGTCCACCCCGCACAGGCCAGCCGGCTATGCTGTACACAGCCGGCAGCGTCAACGCCCCCGTCGTGTTCATCTGCGGCGCCTGCCGATACGAAATAGCCGACACAGACGAGAGCATCCAGTGCGAGGCGTCCTGCAAATACTGGTACCACCGGGCCTGCACCCAGCTCACTAGGGAGGCTTGGCAGATGCTTCGCAATGAGATTTACGCCGAGTGGCTGTGCGACGTTTGCTACGCCAGGAGCGGTCCCATTGCGTTCGTGCGCTATAAGCCTTGATGGGAGACCCGACGATCTGGACTTTTATCCCCTTTCTTCATTGTCCCCACATCCCTTCCCTTCCCTTAGTTATCCGATGTCTCCACAAATTCTCTAATTTGAATCGCCTCATGTAACCCAATTTTCGTCCCAAACTTCTTGAAAATGGACACCCGCAGCGCCAGCTTTGATTTTGAATGCCATTTATTCTACTCACTGCATGAATTGCGCGTGCATGAATTAGGCAAGCTTTATTCGAAAAAAATACTTTGACAGCGGCAACTTGAGTTTCATTGACAATCATGAGCATTATTTATAGGCGAGCTGCGTCTGTCATTTGATTTGCATTTATCAATCATCATTTTATTTCTTAGCATGTTTGTTCGCTTCGTCTATTGTTTAATTATCGATTATTTGGCTGACAAAAAGTACTTTTATTGTACATAATGATTTTGTTTGATTACTTGTATTAGTTATTATTGATAGTTAAACAGCATGTCTCATTTTTGTATGACAACTTGTGTAAATGCTTCAATCATACCTTATGCGTTCGCTTTTTAAATATCAAATATATTGTAAATATTTAAATGACACCCGAGTGTGTTGATAGTTTAATTAGCTTTTTACATTAAATAAATTGTCCTGCTTATCTTCGAAAATTATTTTTGTTAACTTTCGAGACCGGTCGTGATGGAGGCCGCAAACACCAACCTTAGTTTACCCAGTTGACATGGCAACTAATGTAGCAATACGACCAAAGATAAACAAATCGATTCATAGCAGCTTCTCTTTCTTATATTCTGACTTATTATTATTAGTCAGAAAGTAGAGTAGAACATACATGTAAACAACAATACATTTTAATATTCATGATGCAACTGACAAAATGATGTTATCTAGCAAGCTAACAATTAAACTAAACCGAGTAAGTTGTAAACGAAGAAATCGCGCACAATGCATTCAGGAAGCTTCGAATTTTTTAGCCAATCCTTCGGCAATCAGCGAGCTGACGTCCAAATATCGTTCGGCGCAATTGCTAACGCAAGTCTCCTCGCGCGAGCTAATTGAATACTTGGGATAGGCGGTCATGCACTTGTCCCAGCACGTGCTGCTTAATTGGCTAATGCGGCGCTGCAACTCGGCTACCAGCACCTGCTGTTGGACCTGCTGCTGGAATTCTGCTCCACTGGAGCTGCTGCCAAAGGAGCTAGATGCAGAGTTAGAATTGGGCACAGTCTCGTAGCGGAAGGCGCTGGTGTCATTGAAGGTGTCACTTGATGCGGGCTTTTCACTGCTGCCACCGCCAAACCAGGAGCTCCAGGACATAATGGTTCCTTATCGATTGTTTGATAGACTTTAAAGCTGAAATGTAAAAGTAAAATCCAAGTAAATTAATCAAAGAAAGCTTATTTTTACTGTTATAGCTAAATGAGTTTTAGCAATTTCCTAGAGCTCAAAACTACAGGTCCAGCAAAGTACCTAAAATGACTATAATAAAAGTGTAGGTTCTACTTATTTGAAGTCTATTGTATAAGTCTTAAAATAGCTTAGGATCAGATATTTAAGAAAACTTTATTATATCCTAAATATTGCTACAACTACTTTGCACTCTGAGATACTAACACAGTCTGATTAGATCCATTTTGTCTCCTTAGGTTCTCTATTTTTTAAATTAAATAAAAAGAAAAATTTAAATTCCAATTGCAACTTATAAATAATATATCATTATACATGTACAACTATTGGAATCACCCAGCTGCTTCTAATAGTTACATACACTAGTAAGTCACTATTAGACAAAATAGCCATCATGTGACAAATATTAACATATGTGACTTATATATATGTATTGCCAATGAAAGTGGCTGGGTATTCCCAAGGTTGCACCCATACATATATATCATGGCTATATTTTTCTAATTTTGCCTAAGCAACTCAGTCTAAATTTTTTTATAAAAGTTTTTCCAGGTATATTCAAACTTAAAAATATAATAATAAATAAATATCTTAATAATAAAAGACTACAAATTAGGAAAATTAAATTTAATAAACAATAGATAAAATGTAAAAAATAAATAATAAATAAGTGCTCTTTTAACAAAAACACCTATACTTTGCAATCATTACTTAAAAGATTAAGACTAAGTAAAATTAGACCAAAAATTAAATACAGCTCTACAATTTTATTAAGTACTTAGGCCTACAAATATGAAAAACTAAGGTTGTTAGTACTAAGCCTAATAATATAATATAGGCCTATCCTACATTGCATTCAACTTTATTTATAGATACCATTTTTAGTCCAATGACAATATTCAGCACAATCTTAACTTCACCGTCTGACTATTACCAGCACCCTTTATTGAGGTTAGCACATAATCTGATTGGTCTAATTGCTATCTGACAAAGTGACCAGCAACCATGCAAGTTAGACCTAGATACACATAAAATAAGGGTTTTGTCTGCTCAGCAGACGAAGTGGTTTTGTAGTTTTTAAGACTTCATCTGCTGACCTTAACTAATAGGAGCAAGCCAAATGTATTAGCTAATTTTATTATTTAAGAGGCATTGGATTCTAAATATCGATCTATGGAAATTATAAAATGCAATGAGAATGGTGTAATGATGGCATGAAGTCCAGACCAGGCCAGGCGCACCAGGCGCACTTGTAGAGCCTAACAGCCATTATTAAACAGATAAAAATCCATTGTCTGCCAAAAAACAATCCCTCTCGACCTCTTTAATTCTAGTTCAGTTCACTCCTATTGGCTGCATGGCAGACGAAATGGTTTGCAACTTAGTCTGCCCAGCAGACGAAAAGGTAGCAGACGAAATAGCTGGAAATCAAAATAAGCACATAAAAACTTTTTAACCACCTAAAAGGCAATAATCCAGTGACTTATCCTGAATTTCAATGAATTGTTCCACAATAACAGTGCCGTAACGAGAAAATTTTTAATGGATGGTGGGCCCTGCTGTCGTGTTGAGTTTGGTTTTAAGGTGCAGGCGGATCGGGTCTGGGTGGTTATTGTGAAAGATAAAAGTTATAGCTTGGTCCCCTTACTGTCATTTTCTTCCTTATCTGCAAGGGGCAGGTCATCCCGACCATTTAGCTGCACCACTGCCCCATAAGGCATAGGAAGGAACAGTATGCAATACATTAAATTTGTAATAAAATACAGCTAAATATGTACGGTTCTTACAATACAATAGTCATAGCATTTAAATCTGTTCTGAAAAGTTCTAGATCCAAAATTCACAATTAAACTATGCATTAGATAAAAAAGATAAAAGAACACTAGAAACATTTAGAAAAATTAATAGTTTTTGCGAAGAGCGAAAAACTTACGATTTTTTGATTAATATAAGCAATTTAAAGTAGTTTTTAAATTACGAGTAATTTATGTTTTCAAAAACTAAAAAATAGAATTGTATAAAATTATGTTATAGAATAGAAAATAGAATAATAAAATAGAATGCTGCACGCAGAGCTTAGTGTGTAAAATTAGCATTTTTGCTTGACTTAGTTCAGATAAAAATTTTCATAATAAAAAACACAATCAATTTGCTGTCTATAATATAATCTATCCATATTAACTATATTAAAGATTTTTTGTGATGAGTGCATAGTAACATATATGCATTACACACAGCACAAATGTTTTCTTTTTTTGATGATGCAAGCATTATTTTTATTTATACTTTCCCAAATGTTAATTTATGTAAATCGTCAAAAATAAGCTGGAATAAATAAAATATTTTTAATATACTCACCTTTGCTTAAAAAATAATGTACACAGCTTTTAATTGCCTAAAAGTTTGCTCTCATTAATAATTATTTGGATAGGGCCTATAGTAGGCCTATTAAATGAGCACATTTCAGATACATAAAAGATTTTTTTACAAAGGCAAAAAATATATGGCAATAGAAACCTAAGCTGTTATTTCCTAGCTTTTCTTCTAAGATGAAACAACAGGATAATTGGTTAGCTCGGCTAGGGTCTATTTCCTCATTAACTAGTTAATATCCCTTCTTTATCTAGCATAGGCCTATTAAAAACAATATTAATATGCTATGATGAAAACCTTATGGATAATTATATTATTAATCATCTTGATACCTTTTAGTTGTAGCCATGATAGGGACTTAAATTAAGTTATTGTTTGACCACTAGACCTAATTATTAATAGTGTCCAGTGAGCCTATTTTTAATATATGCAAAACAAAAATCATGCAAAAGTCTGCCTTCTTGAAAAATTAAGTGGCTGTAGCTTTCAAAATAAGTAAGACATACCAAGAATCTTATAGGCCTACTCATTGAAAAGTAGATATAGAGCCTATAGATCTTTTAATTTATGGATACTTTGTATATATAGCACAGACAATTCAAAAGATATAGACTATAAAACATTTTATGATTTTTTTAGAAATGGCAGTAGCACCAGTAAATAATGATTAGTGAACTGATATACCAGGGATAAGAGGTTGCAGTGCCATATATCTAGAGTCAATTGCCCTAGCAAGGTAGAGGAATATAGATCTACTTACTTGCAATCTCCTTATATACCCTGGACCTCTTTAGATTGGTAGATTTAGCCTATAGCTTCAGCACCACTGTGCAAAAGCTATAGCCTCTCTATGCTACTGTTGCCAAGGCAGATCAAGGCATATAGCCAATATTGACTATATCATAGTAAAAAGCAATAGGCTTCCATGGCATTGCAAAGTAGCAAATATGAGGCCATTTGTGACCTTACTCTGACACTTAGTTTTTGGCATGCTACTCACTAACACAATTAGTAATTTGGGTATTAGTAAATTTGGTAATATTATTATTCACTTGGAGAGTAAACTGGAGCTAGCCTTAGGCTTAAAGCTGCTAGAAAGCGGAACCCAACCCATACATGCGCAACCTCCTGAATTGTTGCGACGTTTTTTAGTGTAAGTGTGACATTGTTTCTGACCAAAAGTGCAACGTTGTTCAGTGTAAGTGCGACATAGGTTGTCAGTGGAAAAATTTGCGACTTAGTTGGCCAAAAATTTCAAAGGACCAAAAAAAGGTCCCGCGAACGATTCTTGCCTGAATCTTCCCAATTCTTCTCCATTTTGCGACTTACCCCCTCGTTTTTCACCAATTTTGTGACTTACATCGGCAATTTTTTGACTTGCATCGGTGATTTTGCGACATCCCTTGCTTGGCAGGCCTGTCACCCGACCGATTTGGCCGGGTGTTGTGCATGTATGATCCAACCTATAGGATGGGTCTTATTAAGGATATCATATATTCTATGAATAAAAAATCATAGGTGAAATGAACATATAAGTAGTAAAATGTTATGAAAACAATTTAAAGTTGAAAGTAAGAGATGAAAGGGAGATATGCATTGGCAAAGACAAAAAGTAATATTCTAGACCAAACTTGAATTGTATATTTTTTACAACTAATGCCAAAAAGTGAAACATGGAGTAGTATTTGTGCATTTCAAAGGAAGTAGCTAAGCATAAACTAGCAATAGAATACTACAAAATGATACCTTAAGCACAAAAATCAGCTATGGAATTAAAAAGGTTACAAGGTTTTGACTTTAAATAAAATGTTTTTTTGCATAAAATTGGCACAGTTTCTAGTATATTAGATATAGAAAAAAAATACAATTGTTGACACAAATATTAATAACTTTTTCATTAATTTTCAAAAGTTTGGTGCCATATCATTTATAGGAAATGTTATTTGTGTCCAAGTTTTAAGATATTTTTCTAGCCTTTATAGCAATTTTCTTAGACATCCGTAATGCCTACATAGCAATTTAGTTATTTATAGTGACAAAATTTACTTATTTTAATTTTTTGCTTTCATTCATTCATTTGTATTTGACAATTTATTTTTCAGAATTCTATAAAGCCACACCGAAGTCAGTCTTTCAAATAAATCTGAAAGGCTTTCGGAAACTATTTTCTTGCCTGCAAATTCAATTAAAATCATGGAGAGTGCGCCCTTGAAAACCTGGGAGCTTTCCCTGTACGAGACAAAGCGTCGACCCCAGGAGGCTATCACAGATAACACAGAGATTGCTGTATCACCGCGAGCTCTTCACAGCGAACTGATGTGTCCCATCTGTCTGGATATACTCAAGAATACCATGACTACTAAAGAGTGTTTGCACCGGTTCTGTCAGGTGAGCATATGATCAGGTGTGAACAACTCTGCCTGCAAGTGAATTAGTCACACTCTGTAATTCTACCGGATTTTTTCACAGGTGTGCATTATCACGGCCCTACGCAGCGGCAACAAAGAGTGTCCAACCTGCCGAAAGAAGCTAGTATCCAAGCGCTCCCTCAGACACGACCCGAATTTCGACCAGCTCATTGCGAAAATCTATCCCAGCCGCGAGGAATTCGAGGCTCACGAGGAGCGGGTGCTGGCCAAGCTGTCCAAATTTGCCAGCACAGTTACCAGCTGCGACGCGAGCGCTTCTGGCGCTGGACGCCCTCACGGCGCCAAAAAGCGCCAACATCCTTCAAGCAGCGGTCAGGTCGGCGCGGACTCCCAGCAGCAGCAGCAGCAGCAGCGGCACCAGCGACCGGTGAACAGCGACCAAGACGACGACGACGACGACGACAGCAGCTCAAACGGCTCGGACGACAATCGTCGCGGTCATCAAATCAGCAGCGCCAACAACAAGAGGTCCCGTGGCGCCGCCGGCGGATCTCTAATTGACGACGCCGATAGTTGCCCTGACCACGGCTCCGCGCCGGCCGCTAATCGCGGAGCCGCCTCGTCCTCGGCTCGCGCCGGCTGCGGCGCTTCAGCCCGCGCCGCTTCGGCTTTCAGCGCCGGCGGTTCCGTGGCGCCCAGCGCTTCAACCGAGACCGACATCGAGCTGCTGTTGAAGCCCCTGCCCGGCTGGTCTGCTGGCAAAGGCGTCGAGACCAAATATTTGAAGACTGTCTGCACAGCCACCGTGGCCCATCTGGTCAGCTATCTGAGATTGCGTCATTCGTTGGATCGGCCCGAGGCTACGAGCTCGGTGGCCGCCGCTGCTGCTGCCGCCGCCGCCGCCGCCACAGCTGCCGCCGCCGCTGCCGGCCTAGACGCGGCCTCCTGCTGCGACGCAACCGCCGCGGCCGCTACCGAAGCCGCCGCCGCCGAAGCTGCCGCAGCCGCCGCGGCCAGTTCCTCGTCAAATTCGTCGGGTCAGGCGGCCTTGTCTGGCCCGGAGTACGCCATCTACTGCGGCGGCAAAGGCTCCGCTGGCGGCGGCGGCGGGCATCACAGACTGCCGGACCAGCTCACTCTGGCCGAGATTCGCGACAAATACTGGACTGCCAATAAGGTGCTGGATTTGTTTTTTGAACGCTTGTCGGGTTGACGTGTCACCCCCCTCCAGCATTACAAGATTCGCCCCCAGTCCCACACTATGAGAATCGCCCCTTTCCGAGTCCCGCACTATGAGATCGCCCCTTGCACAGTCCCGAACTATAAGAATCGCCCGTTGCTCAGTCCTGCACTATGAGAATCGCCCGTTGCTCAGTCCCGCACTATGAGAATCGCCCGTTGCTCAGTCCCGCACTATGAGAATCGCCCCTTGCTGAGTCCCGCAATATAAGAATCGCCCCTTGCTGAGTCCCACACTATAAGAATCGCCCCTTGCTCAGTCCCGGACTATAAGAATCGCCCCTTGCACAGTCCCGCACTATAAGAATCGACCCTTGCTCAGTCCCGCACTATAAGAATCGCCCCTTGCACAGTCCCGCACTATGAGAATTACAATGCAATATGCGATTATTTTTATTGTTTCAATAGAATGTTATATGCGATTGATTAGTCAATGCGGCTGCACAAGTTATAAATTGTCTTTATTATTTAATATTGTAGCAGTTTTTGTTGTACTTATGCGCAGCATTGTTTTTGTGCGTATGGTTACCTGAAAGTAGTTCTACTTTTGTATTAATTGAATGCACTGTCATTTTTTCAGCTTTTTTTGTCACCATTATTGCTAATTCAAATTACTCACTAATCGTTTTCGTTTATTATGGTTTTGCTCTACTATAAGTAGACACTGCGATTTTTAGAAACTATTTCAACATTTTTGGTAAGTGCATTGGGCGATGTCTTCATTTCTGATGTTACTATTTCGGTTTTGTAATCTCACTACGGTATTCGTAATACTATATTGCCTTGTAATTGCTATGCTTCTTAAGTAAAACTAACTAGCTCGTAATTACCTGCTGTTTGGTTTACTGCTTGATTATGTAAATACTTTCTTAAAAATGATACTTTGCAACATTACCAAAATATACATTTTAATGCCGCATGTGTGACAGCTTTTGGAATAAGATGACAAAAACGGTGATGTAATCATGATTCCAGCTTGCTTTTGGTTTCTTTTAACTACGAGCGTAAGCGCAGGGATTTTTTACCTTTTTTATAATTTCTTTAATTTAGACTGCCTCCACGGCTCAAAGTAACAATTGTTTGATGTAAGTTTCCTGGAATAGCTGATTCCTAGCTTGAAAAATTTATATTATTTTACTTCGCACGATATTATTCACGGCCATAAGCAAGATTTTCATATTCAGCTTATTATCCAAGTCAATGACATTTAGTGGTCCCCATTATTAATTAGTTGGCTTTGAACCCTAGCAATAACCGTTTATGCTGCGCGAATAAAATTGAAAATGAAAATTTAATCAAACTCTTTACCGAATTTATAAGTGTACATCTCTACCATTAACATCGCTATCGCTCATTATTCAATAAGCAGATCGTCGGAAAACCAAAGATCAGTTTGTCTGGATAGGTAAATTCTTATCGATCGCTGATTGGCTGAACAAGCCACTAGCGCTTGAGGGGAGGGTTGAACATGGAGAGGGCGGGGTTGCAGGAAAGTTAAATTGTACATTAAATCTCGTCCCGCAGTAGTTAAACTCTAGAATGTCGAGAACGTACATTGGCTTATCGCGTGGAGGTTTTTTTCACACGTATCCGAGAGTTGCAATTGTCACACCTCTTAACTATAAGTTAGCCTGCTCTTTTAACAACCAACTTGACCAGAAGCCGCTGTCACAGGAGGGAGCAAGCCTTGCCAGCTACAGTAGAGCTTATTTGACAAACCACAGCATACATTGTCAAGGAAATTCTTTCTAGTTAAAAAACATGAGCCAAATGATATCCAGACATCATAATTATGCAACGCGCGCAAACCGGATGGTTCTCATTGACAAAGAGAATAGTAGTGCAGCCTGCGGCGGAGGCCCCGTAGCTGGCGCTAATTCTCGCGCCTCGGTTGCCAGTAGCAATGGCAGCAGAGTAACCAAAGCCAAATCGAAATGCAGCAAAGCAAGCAGCAGTCGGTCCAGTTTGAAGTTGGCGTTGAGAGCGGCCGCAGCGGCTGCGGCTGCGGCGGTTGCAGCTGAGGCAAAGGATATTGACGCTAACAAGTAAGAAAGGACTACTCAGTCTTAGTACTCTAGAGTACATTTTGCCAAACCCTGGCCCCTGCCACTTTGGTTTTATCAGCGTCCTCAAAACCTCCACCTCAGTTTTTTTAAATAAAGGCCCAGCACCCCAGCACAACGCCACGTCCCGACTGTCCCTGTGCTGGGATAATTAACACCCACAATTGTCTTTTAAATCGCTGTTTTACTACTTACAAAGTAGCTTAAGTAAAAACATGCCTTTTCAGCTGCAACGTATCCCAACCCTATTGGCCGGAGGTGATGAATCATATTTTTGACAGTGAGACTGCTTATCGACTTCCGCTAGGCTTTTCCGTTCTGATTGGATCCAGGGAAGTGCGAATTTCGTGGCGTTATTAACGATTGGCTATTGCAGGTAAAGTTTAGCTTTTGCGTTGAAAGTTAATTTATACAATTACATGTAGCTAGCGCTCAGATTCGTGTCAGGTAACGATTGCTCCAGATTCGTGTCTGGTGAAGTGTTCAGAATTGTCAGGTTACGACTGCTCATGCAGATTATCGTTAGATTAAAGAGTGCCCAGATTTCTATTAGTGAAGAGTGCCCAGATTTCTATTAGTGAAGAGTGCCCAGATTTCTATTAGTGAAGAGTGCCCAGATTTCTATTAGTGAAGAGTGCCCAGATTTCTAATAGCGAAGAGTGCTCAGATTTCTATTAGCGAAGAGTGCTCAGATTTCTATTAGTGAAGAGTGCCCAGATTTCTATTAGTGAAGAGTGCCCAGATTTCTATTAGCGAAGAGTGCCCAGATTTCTATCAGTGAAGAGTGCTCAGATTTCTATCGGTGAAGAGTGTTTAGATTTTTATTAGTAAATCTAAGTTATCTAAAAGCGGAATCGAACCTCTGCTAGGACTGTCGCAACTGGTTTCTGCTCTCTTAAGCGTCTTCAGGCGACCTCACCTAACCACTCGGCTGTCTTCCACCTTTAGCTAGCTTAATAGAACTCCTACTTATGCTGAACGCTTTTGTGTAGCGCAATTTCTGAGTCTCTACTTCAAGTTTGTTGCGCTTTGTACCAAGTTTCTACTTGCAGTAGACTATCTCTTATAGTGAAGAGTGCCCAGATTTCTATCAGCAAAGAGTGCACAGATTTCTATTACCCAGATTTCTATCAGTGAAAATTGCTCAGATTTCTATCCTTGAAGAGTGCTTTATATTGGTAGTTCGTATCAGGTAAAGAGTGCTCAGATTGGTATTAGGTAGAGTGCTCAGATTCATGCGAAGTGAAGAGTGACGCAGTCCAGCCCAGAGCCCCCGCCGGCCCGCCAGGTGCAGGTTCACGAGCGTTGCAGCACAGACTCGCTGCACCTCGGCGTCGCCCTCGCCGATCACGCCTGCCTTCGGCTGCCCTTCTCCGAGCGCCTCTACCAGCTAGTTGCTTCCGTCTGCTTCTTCATAGCCTGCAAAGTGGTGGAACGATTTCCACCTAAAGTGTCCAAGCTGGTCTATTTGACGGACAACGCTTACAATAACAAGGAGTTTCTGCGCATGGAGCTGTCGGTGCTGGAGGCCCTGGAATTCCGCTTGCATCCACCAACCGTCACCCAGTTCCTGGCTCGCCTACTAGAAGCATCCGCCTGCGACCTTCGCGAGCAACAACACGGTGACGGCAAGATGAGCCTCCACCGGGTCTGCTGCGCCTACATTGCCGATCTGGGCCTCATCGACTTGGACCTGGCCCACCAGCCCGCCTCCAGGTATGGCTCTCATGAAATCCAGCAATTTCATGAGTGGATGTGTCTTTATGAATTATAAGTAGTTATAAGATGTACGCTATTCATGTTTCCATCAGAAGATGTACACTACCCTCCAATCCTTCAGTAGGAGATGTACACTACCCTCCAATCCTTCAGTAGGAGATGTACACTACCCTCCAATCCTTCAGTAGGAGATGTACACTGCCCTCCGATCCTTCAGTAGGAGATGTACACTACCTCCGATCCTTCAGTAAGAGATGTACACTACCTCCGATCCTTCAGTAGGAGATGTACACTACCTCCGATCCTTCAGTAAGAGATGTACACTACCCTCCGATCCTTCAGTAGGAGATGTACACTACCCTCCGATCCTTCAGTAGGAGATGTACACTACCTCCGATCCTTCATTGTCTACATAGGAGATTTAGATACTGCTCAGTATAGAGAATTTATTATTACATTTCGATCTTTCAAAGCCACATGCACTGTGCCGTTCATCCAGTCAGTAATTTTTTAGATCTTAAAAGTACTACAATTTTCTACCCCTCTCCTTTCTCGCCAGAAAAGCTGCTGCTTGCATCTGGCTGAGCCGGCACCTAATGTTCCGCGATCTCCCAGCCTGGAATCCCACTCTGCAGCACTACAGTCGCTGCTCCGAGGCCGAGCTTCGACCTTGCGTCGCCGCCTACGCCGGCCTATTAGTAAGCCTTAGCAACGGCACAGCAACACTGCACGGCGCCAGGGACAAGTACAGCCGGTCAAGATTCCTACGGGTCTCGGCCAGTCCAATATTTTCTCACACTAACAAGCGATTGGCCCAGTTGGTCTCGCCCTATTCTGCCTACTGATTGTTCGGTTTCGCGCGCAAGTAGCATGATTAGGTTTTGAGTGCTAAATTCTAGAATTATCAAATAAAATTATGTAACCAGGTAGCAAATGAATTTGTTTTTATCAACTTTAGGGTTTTAGACATCGCTGACGCTTTTTAAGTCGATAATAAATTACAGGAAACTTAGTTAAAAAATGTAGTTTAGGATATAATTTGAAGCCTGTATAGTTTTAAGATCCGCAATTCCAATGTGTTTAGCACGCTTAGCTAACTGTTTTCAGGCTGCAGCTTGTCAAATTCGAGCTCTCTCTAACTATGTCTGTAATAAAGCTTTTAGTCGTTGAAATTTACCTCCACTTGTAATTAATTACTATTTTTATACCCCAAATTAGCTTAAGTATTTTCAAGAAGCGCACAAGGGTTGATAATGTATATCGAGTGTACGCGGCTTTTCTCAAGTGACTTGATTTGCTACGTGAGATTAGTATAAATCTGACCCGCATTTTAATCGATTTCTTTATTTGATGTACTTAGAGTTGCTTATCCACGTATATTCTTCTATTTTCTAAAAAAATATTTTTACGACGGAAATTTTCTCGCTCTTCTTTGCTGAACATGATAGATACTGAAAGAATCGTTTAACAGAATCTTTCAGCGTTGTTGAACTAGCCAAATACATATTACGCCGTTTGTCAATGTTGAAATGATTTTGTACACGAGTTTGTTTGTTTATTTACATTACGTCGTAAATCTGCTTGCCCAAAGCCGTTTAGCAAAAAAGCATATTTTTTCTTGTCTATGGCCCAAGCCTCAGCTGCTGCGAAGCAGCGCTCAGCTTCTGCATGCAGATCTATGGCTGCATTTATTTTGATTGTCTATTTTCTCATATTGATTGCCAAAACCAATATTTTATCAAGGACAACTTGATAACTCAAGTATCAAGTTGTCCTTGTATTCTACCCTGTTCCTCGAACCTTGGTGGTAAAGAATACCGCTGAAGTGGGCCATTGGTAACAAACCGAAGCTTGCAGTTCAATTATAAAAAGTCGATTTTATGCACGCATAAGAATTCTTAGTAGCGACAGTACACGAATTGAATTTCCTGATACATGTGCATGCACACGTCTCACGGCTTTAAGCTACTACATTATACACATTATACAGTATTGAGTTTCCTACTTTGCTTGTTCTTTCAGAATGACTGCGTGTTCCATATTATTTAAATTACTAAGGATTTTGACTTGGTACTTCAAAGGATGAATCTTTTATTAATTCCCAAATGTCAAACCTAAGACAGCAAAATCTCTATTGGCGTCAATTTAGCGTCTATCGATCATCAAATCGAAAAGTACGAGCATTTAAAGAACATTTTTTCATAATGGTCTAACTGAATTTCATCACTGGAAAAAAACGATCGCTAGGCTACGATCGTGGACTCGTACCCATCCCTATGATAAATAAGAGCAACTATTTGGTAATTATATAGTTCTATTATTATTCGAGTATAAATAGTACAACTCGTCCATTTATTTTAATGAGCAGTAAATATGATAAGAATTAACAGTTTGAAAATTCGATTTAATCCAGTTTAATCCAGCTCTCTCTCGCACATTTCAAGCCACGTCTTAATCGCTTGTTTTCAATTTCATAATAATTAATTTATTTATTAATTCATTAATCAAGTAACAAACAAGCATATTAATGCTATCTGAACTCATTAAGTCCTTGCAGCAGCCCCAGTGCTTCAGTGCGTCACGTAACGGAGACTCTGAAAGGGATAATAAATATTTTTATGAAACAAAAAGTGTTCAATTTGTAATAATAAGCCACAAAGTTATTAAATTATAAAAGCCACTCACTCAACGGTTCATGATGACACCGTCATAGGTTGTCTGAAACCATTTGATGGCTTCTTCTCTAGGTATGTGCTGCTTGGGACCAACGCGACACCTCTTGCGACGCCGGTACTGCACCCGGTTGCCAGTGCGCTGTAGGACCACATAGAAATCCATGCCGTAAATTCCTATGCTGGGGTCATACTTGATACCCAGATCGATGTGCTCGTTGATGCCGAAGCCAAAGTTGCCATTGTCGGCGAAGCAAGACCTGGGCAGCTCGTATTCTTTCACTTTTAGGCCGCGTTCAAGAATGTCCTTGGCCTTGTCGCCGCGAACAGTGCAGTGCACCGCGATGCGTTCGTTGCGCCTGATGGCGAAGGATCGCACAGTGAGTCTGGCCTTGCTGTAAACCGGCTGCTGGTTGGTGAGCTGCTCCAACACCTTGGCGGCTCTGGTCAGTCGATCGCCGGACTCGCCAACGCAGATGTTCAAGCATAATTTGGCAATGCGGATGTTGCGCATTACATTAGCGCTGGTCTTTTCATCCTTAGCTTCCATCGTGCTCTTTTCTGCAATTGGTGTCATAAGCAATAGACTTTGGTAGAATTTTGCTTGAAATTGCTACTCTACTCTATTATATAAAATTGAATTAAAAAAATATATATAAACACTAAGGGGACCTGTAGCTGCATGCGCACATGCTAAAAGCATGCTATTTTACTTTAAGAACCCCGACCATGTATGTGCAACTTTGTAATCGTCCAGCCATTTCTACGAGCTACACACACACACGGTTAAGTAGCTATTGGACAGAAAAGCTATCACGTGACCGCAATTAACCAATAGCGACTTGCTTGTGTGTGTAACTAATTAGAAATGGCCAGGTGATTCCCAAGTGTTGCGCCCCTAACATGACCACCCCCATTAAATAAAAATATTATTTGATGAAATCACAATAAGAAAGAGAAACATGAAATTTCATTGCAATGCCAGTTCCGATTTGAGCCAATTGGGGTTTTTACAAATAGCAGAAATTTTCTAGCACACCAAAATGTGAGTGGTCTGTGCTCTGGGTAAATGGCGAGAGTTATTATGACTGTCTTTAGGTACTAAAAGGCTTTGTCATCTAATTGTCAACATTACTGTTGTTTTGCTAATAAAATTTGCCAAAGAAATGGCACGCTTAATAGGGGCATCCCACATGCTTGAACCCTTGCCTGTAATAGGGATGCCAGTGACAAAAAATGGTAATGCCACTCTGGCATTATTACCTGAATTTTGGAATGCTCATAGAAATTTTGGAATGCCATGGCACTCCTATGTCACAAAAAACCTAGACCAAAGCTATAAAAAATAGGTTATTATTTTATCCCAATATGGGATAGATTAGAAATATCCAAATAGAATAGTTTAATTATCCAATAAAATTAAAAATTATAAAATTTATCATACTAAATAGAGCAAAAAATCCTAGATAGATACTTACTTATAAGAGCAATTTAATCCAAATCAAGTAATTCTGATAATTAGATCAATATTTCTTAAAATATAAGATAAGAATTCAATAATATTATATTCAATTGAAATTATAGTAATTTAATAATAGAAAAATATTTTTAAAATGTGACAACCATGAAGCCTTCAATTTTTTGTCTTAATTTATCTGACAGTATGCTTTGTTGTTATTGTCTTACCTTATAATATAAATATTGCTTTCCATTTGGTAGCTTTATCAAATTGAAAAAATGATTCTGGATCTTAAAATAATTGATATTTTAGGAAAACATACTCTCGGGCATGGTAGGCACCCCACTGCCAGCTCCATTTTTTATTTTGAACCTGCCTGGTGAACAGTGAATCTTCACTCACAAAGCGGCACAGTGACAGGGTAAGATGGGCCTGTTTCAGGATCAGTTATTACCCAGCATATGCTGTACCCAATCACAGGTGGGTAGACTGAAGATTGGGCGGGATTAAGTACCTTGCTCAAGGGCACAAATTGTCTCCTAGAGGCCGGGACTCAAACCCATGACCTTCTAGTCATAAGGCAGGCGCCCTAGCCACTAGGCTACAACTCTTCTCAATAAGACTATATTATTACTAACTAAACTAAACAAGAAATCTTTGGATGAAAAAGTGGCATATAGATATATTTTTGTTTTTATTAATATTAGTATGAAAAAAACTGTTGCCATTGGATATAAAATTTTTTAACTTATCACTAAATAAAAAATTACTGTCTTTAGATCTAAGACTAAGTAAATTGCTTACTCTTAGAAGTTAGATTAAAGAGTAATTCAATATGCTTTCAGTAATACTTTTCTCTTTAATTTTGATATAATTTTTTATGCATAGCCTTTTCACAAAAATACTTAGAAATAACACTTTTATACTTTAAAACATCATAAGTAAACATTTGTTTAAATTTATATATTAAACAATAGAATTTAAATAAAAATTTCTTCCTTATCCTAAGACAAATTTTTTACTTTTTGTAATTTGGTTTGATAATGCAAAAATTATATCTGAAATCAATGACAGATTGCAAACATAAAACTTCTTTGATAAAACATTGTATAATTTTTGTTCTAGTATACTGTATATTATCATAATTAAACCAAAATATATTTAGGCAACTAATAATTAGAAAAGTTAAATAATAAACTATTCTATTGTTCTTGTTTGATTTAGGCCTGTTAATTAATTGTCAAACTTAAAAAACTTTTCTGTTCAAAATTTATTACCTCGATTATTAAAGAAATATTTTGGGAAAAATAGAATTTTTGCCATATTAGGAAGGGATACAAGCAGGGTAAAGCTATGCCTTTCCTGTAAATTTTATGCAGATCAGGTAGTGAGGTAAGATACAGACACTAACTTCTACGAGCGTATATTTCCAAAAATGATGAGATGATGATAAAATCATCGCAATGATTGCCGGTGTTTGTAGCGTTTAGTTTAACAAATGTGCAAGGAAAACTACACAAAAGAAAAAAAAGTCATTCAAATATCATTATTTTGCCTCATCTAGTTTTTTAATTTTTTTGGTTTGCAAGTGAAATGTTATACTTCAATAGTCAAAACAATTTTTTAATTGTTTAAAGTTTTGTTGACGATAATAAGTTACTGGGTAGCTTTGAATTTTTCGTGGTTTTCTGTGGTTATCTCTATGTTCAACAAAGAATAGAATATTCCTTGATTCTATTACTTTAATCACTTTCCTAAACACAAATTATCCTAACGCATGAAGAAATTAAAGCAAGGAATCAAATGCCTTCAAGAAATATTCATAAAAATAGTTTTAAGGAGTGAGACTTAACTTGTGTCTTTGAGAATTTTACTGGTTTTAACGGCAATATTTAAATAGCAACTAACAATTTGCACTGCTAGGTGCAATGTCTCATTCTATTTACTGTTCAAAGAAATAATTATGCATGACATTCTTATCTCAAAAATCCAAATTACTTTTAAATAATTTTTAAGCAAAAACTCATTGAAATTTGTAAGCAGGATATAAACAATTTAGACAATATTAATTATACATAATACACGTTTTTACATTTAATCATGGCTGCATTTTATATCTTTTAACTACCATGTACAATTTTTACCAAAAGAAAATATGTTGCAAGCCTAAAATATGTGATAATGAAATTTTTCATTAAAAAATGAATTTACTATAGTAAAGAAATTGTTTGAATAGTTAAACATATCCCAGCCAATTTAAGCATATTAATATACTATTTTAATAAATAACCATTTTATCATTTAAACAAAAGTTTTATATTTGTCACAAATCAGTTGGTGTTAACTAACTTACTAAATATAATTTTATTGTTACTAAGGAGACAAAAATTCAAGACAGTATAAACCAAAGTAGAATGCAAAAATATTTTTTATTATCAAACACTCTGACCTTTATATCAAGCCTAATTTAACTAGTTTATAATTATTTTATTGGGTTAATATTATTATCTAATGTTATAATAATTTCAATTCATACTTGATATTGTAAAGCATTTAATTTTTAAACTTGATTGAATATGCTATAAAAATTTTATACTCTGTTTGAATATAAAACAAGCTTTTAAAACAAATGATAAAGAATTTTTATTTCATGCATTTTTCATCAAGTTTAAGTCTCAAGAAAATATTTTCAAGTAACAAAAGGACCTGTTTATATATTGAAGATAAATACTGAATATATATAATGAGGTAAGATTTTTAGCCATTTTTACTTGGTCAATTACTAATGCTTTTGTTTTTAAGATGATCCACAAATAATTACTTGTTTCTCTATTTTTGCTAAATCATCATCCAACTACCTCAAATTACCTAGGCAAGTGTCCTTCCGTAATTAAATGCGCTCCTTTAAGTCCAAATTATCCTATGCTGGGCTGGCAACATCTCATGCCTTGTTTGAACCTCTAGATTCACAATTTTTTAAAGTTGTGGACTTCAGACTTCTATATTCTGTGTGCAAACTTCTTAAGCCCTTAATTTTGGAAGCATTAATATTTAATAATCTATCACCATGGCAACTGCCCACCCCCCCTGACAGCGGCTATTCAGGCTCCAATTATGACCGCTATGTTCAACGGACAGACAATTCCACCACGCACAAGATATACAGCGCGTATTGGACAACTAAGCAGGCTGTGATGCAGAAACTTGGCCGGCCAGAGGATGAGCACGTTGTCGCATCAGACTCCGAATTGGACGCCAAACTCGATCTATTTCGTAGTGTGCAAAAATCTTGCGCCGAATTGTTAAGAATTATTGAAAGATATCAGGAGAGCGTGTGCGCTCTGAGTCAGGTGAAACTTTAAGTCCTGTTAAGTAGGTAGTAAAATAAAAATTCTCAAGTCCTGAGAATAAATTTAATTTTTAGGAGCTCTCAGACAATGACTACAAAGAGAATACTATAAAGCCCAGAGAATGACCTAATGATGTCTTATAAAGCCCAGAGAATGACCTAACGAAGTTGCATAAAGCCCAGAGAATGACCTAATGATGTCCCATAAAGCCCAGAGAATGACCTAATGAGGCCGCATAAAAGCCCAGAAAATGACCTAACGAAGTTGCATAAAGCCCAGAGAATGACATAATGAGGTCCCATAAAGCCCAGAGAATGACCTAATGAGGCCGCATAAAAGCCCAGAAAATGACCTAACGAAGTTGCATAAAGCCCAGAGAATGACATAATGAGGTCCTATAAAGCTTAGAGAATGACCTACTGGGGTCTCTGCGTGTTAGCTATGTCAGTCAATTTACAACTGGCATGTCAAAAAATTCATTAGGCATGATTTATGATATTTCTACCGCAGGCCGAAAACGAATTGGGCCGCTTTCTAAAAAGCAAATCTGGTCAGAGCGGCAAGACTAGTCAACAGCAACAACAGCAGCAGCAGTCTGGCGCTAACCGTGGCGCCACAGCCGTCGCCGCCGCCGCAGCCGCCGGCAGCAGCGCCGCCAAGATGATGGCCGCCGTTGGCAAATCGCTCAGCTTCTCTGCCCAGCAACGATTGGCCTTGCGAGTGCCTTTAGGCCGGCTCTACCAAGAGGTTGAGACGTTCCGCTACAGGGCCATAACAGACACCTCGCTGACTATTCAAAAAATGGAGGCCACTAGAACTGATTATCGCGGAGCGCTGCTCTGGATGAAGAAAGTGTCCGAGGAATTAGATCCGGACACTTATAAACAGTTGGACAAATTTCGCAGCGTTCAAGCTCAGGTGCGTTAGCCACCATAGTGCTGATTCCTAGGTTTCAATTGGCAGTGATTTAGAGATTTGGCAAATAAGTAGGGTAATGAGCTGTCTTAGAGGAATGCAGGGATTAGCTAGAATAATGGGTAGTATAAAGGCTAATAGAGAGCTAGAAAGGGTAATTTGGGATCTAGAGAGGTTGATTAGGGATCTAGAAAGGGTGATTAGGGATCTATATTTTATAAAGGTTAGTTATTGATCTAGATGTTCGTAAGGGATCTAGCGGGAGATTAGGGATCTAAAGAGGGTGATTAGGGATCTAAAGAATAAAATTAGGGATCTAGAGAGATTATTTAGGGATCTAAAGAGGATACTTAGGGATCTAAAGAGATTATTTAGGGATCTAAAGAGGATGATTACGGATCTAGAGAGTAATTAGGGATCTAGAAAGTGTAAAGTCTGACTTGTGGTTTGCAGTGACGAACGCTTAGGCCGTACGCAGCCTAGCATGAATGCTTATGTATTTATTTGAGTACGATCGATATTGGGGGTGGGGGTACGCGATGCATGAAGGTGCGAAAGGTAGACGCCATTTGATTGGCTGCGGGGAGAGAGTAGTGGGCTGAGAACTGAGCGCACAGCGCCGGGACGGCCTACAGAAAGATTATTTAGGGATCTAAAGAGGATAATTAGGGATCTAGAAAGATTATTTAGGGATCTAAAGAGGATAATTAGGGATCTAGAAAGATTATTTAGGGATCTAAAGAGGATAATTAGGGATCTAGAGGGAATTATTAGGTATGTATAGCAGCTAGCGGGGGGATTTGAGAGGACAGTTTGCGATCGGGTAGGCATAAGAGGGAAGCTAGCAAGGTTAGATAGTGGATTGATTGGAGAAAATTCTTCACATACATCGTGTATTACCAGGTTCGAAAATCAAAGGAGAAATTCGACAAGCTGAAGCTGGACTCGATGCAAAAGGTTGACCTCCTAGCGGCCTCCAGGTGCAACATGCTTAGCCACGTGTTGGCTCTCTACCAGGACACTCTAATGCAGTTCTGGGCCAAAACTAGTCGCACTATGTCAGCCGTGGCCGACTCATTCAAAGGCTACCAGTTTTATGAGTTCTCCATGCTTAAGGTATTGTTCGTTTTCACAGAAATCTGTTTTTTGTGTTTCTACAATTGCTAGGGGCCCTGCTTGGAACTTTTTATTAATTCATCTTAAAGTTGTCGCCCTAAAATCCATAGAGAATCGCCCCCTCGAGTCTCATGGAGAATCGCCCTCGAGTTTCATAGAGAATCGCCCTCGAGTCTCATAGAGAATCGCCCTCAAGTCTCATAGAGAATCGCCCTCGAGTTTCATAGAGAATCGCCTTCGAGTCTGATAGAGAATCGCCCTCGAATCTCATAGAGAATCGCCCCGCAATCTCATAGAGAATCACCTTCGAGTCTCATAGAGAATCGCCTTCGAGTCTCATAGAGAATCGCCTTCGAGTCTCATAGAGAATCGCCCTTTATTCTTATTGAGAATCGCTCTTGAGTAGTATTGAGAATCACCCCGGTCTGATAGAGAATCGCCCCTTAGTCTCATAGAGAATCGCCCCGCAATCTCATAGAGAATCACACTCCAGTCTGATAGGGAATCGCCCTCAAATTTCAAAGAAAATCGCCCTCGAGTCTCACAGAGAATCGCCTTCGAGTCTCATAGGGACATCATCTCATTTTTTAATTTAAATAATGAAACTTGTTGCCAACTGCAGGACTTGGTTGACGAAAGCAGAAAATTGGCCGACAAAACCTCTGGAACTGATGACGAGTAAGTAAATTGCAAAATAATTTTTACTTATTTATTTATTTTTTTTCTTGTCATACTACTAATCGACTCATAGTAGCTGTATGCATTTTGAAACTTTCATTTTTTGTCTTTAATTTTATCCTTTGTTTGCATGACTCTAGTCAATTTCCTTGACATTTTTTTCAAAAAAATGCGCATTGTAGCTTTCTAAATCGAATAAATTATGTGTTGTTTTCACTTTCTATCGCAAAATTAAGCAATGATGATGACGATACCGATGAAGAATACCAAGACTCTGATAGCGTCCTGCTGAAAGAGGCTACAGAATATTCTGCCGATTTATTAGGCATTTCGCCAGCCGACGGGTAATCAATTTAATGAGGTCTTAATATTTGCAAAACTGAAATTAGAGGCACTGGTTATAAGAAGGGTTCTTTTTTAATTGTTTCTTATCTGGTTCATTCCTTTTTTGGATTAATTGGTTTGTGCATTGGCGTGGTTATTTCAGATTTTTAATTGTTTTTTTCATGGCCTAATTTTATAATACCATAAACTTATCGCCCTTCAGTCTCTTTAGATCAGTAGCCAATCATAGAGCTGCTAAATCTTTCCACTCCATACACCTCAATATTTCCTGCCCCTATTTTCGTCCCTCCCTCTACTCCAGCCAGCCAATCACAGAGCTGCGACTTTCTTCAACTATTAAAGAATGTCCCCCCCTCCTCAGATCGGCTCGCCAAGCCGCCGGCAGCGAAGCTCTCGATCAGAAATTGTCCAAATTGGACGAGATTTTTATGCGCGAGTTTCACGACGAAGCTGGCGTCGGAGCCGCTGCTTCTTCTTCTAGTGGAGGACAGCGTAAGTCCTTTATTTGGCTGAAGTGATTCTTTGAATGAATAGAGTTTTAAATGTTTTTCTATTATTGACGGATGAACGACTGCAACACTACACAGGAGCCGCCGGTGCAGCTGGTGGTGCCACCGACACGGCCTCAACTGACGACCTGCTTGGCAGCCTGATTGAGCGAACCGACGACTCCCTAGCCGGCTTGTCGATTGGCGGCGGCGTCGGCGGCAGCGAAGGCGCCGAAGGCGACATTCTCGACAGCGACGATTCGTTTCTGCGCGATCTGCTCAGCGGCGGCGGCGGCGTTGGAACCGGCGAGGCCGTCGGTGGCGGCGGCGCCGGCAGCAGTGGCGAACTGGCTCAGGCTTGGCTCGACGTTTTCGGCCCCGGCAGCAGCTCGTCGGCTGGCAGCAGCGACCAGATGTCGCTTCTTCTTGAAGGCGCCGTCGGCGGGAGCGGCAGCAGTGGCGGCGTTGGCGGCGCCGGTGGCCCGGGCATGTTTGACGATTTGCTGCCGGCTGCTTTGAAGAATATTCGCCAACAGCAGCAGCTGCCGACGCATCCGCCCCCTAGTTACGAAGCGTCCAAGCAACAACAACAACAGCAGCAGCAGCAGCAACCCCAACAGCATTCAAAAGCGTCGTCGAAGAAAGCCGGCGACATGTCGGCCTGGTTGAACATGTTCGCCGAACTGGACCCGCTGGCCAATCCCGACCTGATCGGCAAGAAGGCCGGGCAAATTTCTGACGCTTGAAAAAAATTTTGTACGTTTGTTTTTCGGTAATTTTTATCCTGAAGGGTGACACAGAAAAGAACCAACTTTAACCTAATTTGATTTTAGCATGAACTTATAGATAACAGAATTTTTTTCATTCTGAAATCGCGTGTTTTTTGTCGTATGATAACCGAACGGATAAAAAATATTGTTGTGATATTTTGCCATTTTTCATCGTTTTTGCTAGCATTATTGATGCTGTTTTGTGTTTGTCTTGAATTATTATTATTTAGTCCATTATAGGGTTATTCCGTATAGTCGTTAAAGCATTCCTTTGATAAGCTGCTATTTTCTTTTTTAGCGGATCACATTTAAATATTAAGTTAAACCCTACGTCCATCAGTGCACTTTCTATCCTTTCAAATCGTATGTACACTCTCTCTACCCCTCGCATGCTTATGCATGTTCACTCCCTGCCCTCTCACCCTAATGTACCCCCTGTCCCCTCTCACCCTAATGTACGCCCTGTCCCCCTCTCACCCTAATGTACGCCCTGTCCCCCTCTCACCCTAATGTACGCCCTGCCCCCCTCACCCTAATGTACGCCCTGCCCCCCCTCTCACCCTAATGTACGCCCTGTCCCCCTCGCACCAAAATGTACATTCTCTCACCTCCCCACGGAACCCCTAAACACTCAAATTTGCAACCTTAATTTTCTCCAAGAAAAGATGTCTTATAATCACAAAATTTAAAACCTTGTATCACGTCCAGTTTTTCCCTCCGTGTATTTTCGTTTTAGCTATCGGTTTTAAGGGTTTTTCACTTGCGATTTGTTTATATTTTACTGGCGGACTTTTTATCCTAATAAATTAATTCCCAGAATCCCAAACAAAGGGATTTATTAATATATATTTATTCCAAACAAATGCTTCTACGTCTTTGCATTTTTGTTTAACTGGGTTTCCATTATGCTTAATTATTATTTAAAAACTTCTGAGTCAAACCATCCTATATTCAGTCTTTGTGTAACTCTTTGTATTCGTCTAGTCAAAAAAGCACTTGTTCTTTGTTTTCAGTTTTTTTTCATCCAATTATTTCCTTTATTAACTACAGCAAATTTTATTTATTCTGCTAATAAATTATTTGTGTCGTTTGTCTCTCTTCATTGTGACGGCGGTATTTGAAGTTGCACTGTTTTATTCTTGTTTGTAAAACTATTCTTTGAACGGTTTATGGGTGAAATTATTTATCAATATTTCGACTCTTTATTTATTATAGCTTACTAATTGTTGATAGCTGTTTCCTAAAATATTATTGTATTACTGTGTACATCACTATTGAAACCCTGTTTATTAAATAAATGGCGTACGTCTCTGAAGCGAAGGCACCTATTTGTGTAACAAATTTGTGCAATAAGTATATGAATTCGTTATTTTCATTACATTGTTAGAAATTTTAAGCTACTAGCAGTAGCTAATAATAATTTTTAAGTGAAAAAAATACGCGAAGCAAAAAATTTGTTTTAATTAAGTTGAAGACTGCCGCTTGACCTGTTTATTAGCCATTTTCTTGCCCTTTCAGTAGACAGAAGGAACAATTAAAGTTAACTAACTAATTATAGTGATGACAGGTCAGTCTTTAATCAGTTTCAAAGTCATTTTATTTATTTAAACTGTCGTTGGGCACCAAACCGAGTCCGCCGTTTGTTCGCTCATTCGACGGGCGGCCCGATTGAAAAACGAGCTTGGCCGCACCAGGCTATCGTAGAATCGTTTTCGTTTGCCGCTGTAGATGGAACCGGCTGGCACCAGGCTGTCTAGGAAACGCTTCCTCTTGCCGCTGTAGATGGAACCAGTCGGAACCAGGCTGTCTAGGAAACGCTTCCTCTTGCCGCTGTAGATGGAACCAGTCGGAACCAGGCTGTCTAGGAAACGCTTCCTCTTGCCATTGTTGATGGGTACAGGGTGAACCAGGCTGTCGAAGAAGCGCTTGCCAACAGCTAGCGCAGCCAATTCTTTGGCTTCGCTGTCGTCTTCGATTTTGAAGCAGGGCCGTTCCTGCGGCCGCGTCGGTGGACGACTGCCGGCCCGTTTTCGTCGGCCATCGTGCAGCACGTCCGGCAGGAGGATGTCCGGCACGTCGCGACGGTGTCTCTGCGAGATGCCGCGATTCGGAGTTAGAGAAAGACAGACCGACAGACACACAGACAGACCGACAGACAGACAGACAGACCGACAGACACACAGACAGACAGAGAGACAGACAGACAGACAGACAGGCAGACAGACAGACAGACACACAGACAGACAGACAGACAGAGAGACAGACAGACAGGCAGACAGACAGACAGACACACAGACAGACAGGCAGACAGACAGACAGAGAGACAGACAGGCAGACAGACAGACAGACAGACAGACACACAGACAGACAGACAGATGGACAGACAGACAGACAGACAGACAGGCAGACAGACAGACAGACAGACAGACAGGCAAACAGACAGACAGACAGACTACAGGCTACTTACAGCTCCGTGTTGCAGGGCCATGGGCACCCCGTCAGCCACCGTAGCCGAGTGCAGCACAGTCAGCAGTAGCAGCGGAGCCAGAAGGCCAAAAAGGTGCCAACAGTTTGACGCAGACTGTCGCATGACTAATTCAACAACACGCCTTTGTCTTCAAGTGTTTTCCAAATTTCTTCCGGGGCGGAATGCGAAACTGCGCGGCAAAGTTTTGTTAGCCAGCCATTGGGCTCCGACCTTATATATTGAATGCGGCTTTTCTGATTGCGCGCAGTTGCATCATCAATAATGAAGAATTTGTTTGCCCCGTCTGCCTGCCGTTCCTTTTTTTAGCGGACTGAGATTGTGCTCCAACTTAACTAGTTGGGGAGCCTGGCAACTCAATCAGCAGCTCCCGCTTCCAAATGCAGAAATTATCGAATGGAACAGAATATTAAAATCTATTGAGTTGCCCACCAACTATTTCCTAGAACGAGTTTGCAAAATGTGCACACAGCATCAATATTCAATGAAGCTCTTTTTGATAAGCGGATCTGTATGCACCTAGATAATTTCTTGTGTGGGAGGCAATGTGTGTGAAACAGCGGCGGCAAAAAAATTCTGCGTGCTTTCTGGAGCAAAATCTGTCGACCCTTGAAGAAGAGTTTGATTGACTTGCAGGCTTTGAATATTTTAGATCGGGCGAGGGACCTGACAGATTCGCTTGGTTTGAATTGGTGCCAATCTAAGAAATTGGCCAATAAATCATCTATGCGGCCAGCTTTCCCGATAAGGAGGGTTAGCGGATCTTTTTCCCTTACTTGGTTGTTCAACTTCTTAAAACACAACAAAACTGTTTTAAGTTGAAGGTCGACAATAAAGTGCACGAGTGGCTTTTTATAGAGCTCGCAAGTAAAATAATCGCATGTTTAAGAAGCCGCGTTGGGAAGGGAAAACGAGGAGCTGAAGAAGAATTCAAAATACGGTAGTAGGTAAAAGGGTGAATTCAAAGGAGAGAAAGATAGGCGAGAGGAAGATAGGGGAGAGGAGGATAGGGGAGAGAAAGATAGGGGAGAAGAAGATAGGGATGAGGAAGTTAGGGGAGAGGAAGATAGGAGAGAGAATAATAGGCGAGAGGAAGATAGGGGAGAGGAAGATAGGG
>CATNEM010000134.1:402500-495000 GCA_950096795.1 Macrostomum cliftonense | reverse complement strand
ACTCGATTGTGGAGCACAGAAAAACACACAAGCTCGAAAAGTGAAGTCCTTATAGAGTTTCGAAAAAAAGAAAGCACTCAAAATTTTTGACTAGAATAGATAAAAATCTGGGGTGATACTTTTAATATCCCTATAAAGCTATAAAAATGTCTAAAACAACATTTTTCACCTAAAGTAAATAAGAATCTAAGATCATGCAACCCAAATACATTTAATCTATACAATAACCCACACCCTAAATCCCACACCATAAAACTCACACCCTAAATCGAACACCCAAAATCCCACACCCTAAATCCCACACCCTAAATCCCACACCATAAAACCCACACCCTAAACCCCACACCCAAAACCCATACCCTAAAACCCATACCCTAAATCCCACACCCTACAACCCACACTCTAAAACCCACACCCTAAATCCCACACCCTAAAACCCACACCCTACAACCCACACCCTAAATCCCACATCCTACAACCCACACCCTGAATCCCACACCCTACAACCCATCACCCTAAAACCCACACCCTACAACCCACACCCTACAACCCACACCCTAAATCCCACATCCTACAACCCACACCCTGAATCCCACACCCTAAATCCCACACCCTAAATCCCACACCCTAAAACCCACACCCTAAAACCCCACACCCTAAACCCCACACCCGAAAGCCCACACACCAAAAAACGCACCTTCAGAAGACATGCCAGCCCGGATGCACTTGTTGAATCGGCAGCTTTTGCAGGCGTTGCGACTGTGTGCGTTAATCTCGCAGCCGCCACCCTTGCTGCACACGTACTTGTTCGAGTCCCGCTCTTTGATAGTCCGACGAAAGAATCCCTGTGATTTTTAGGGTTGCTTTCTTGTCTGATAAATTTTTTAAAGGGATTTTAATAGGGATTCGTCAAATCCTACTCACCTTGCATCCCTCGCAGGTGATGGCTCCGAAGTGAAAACCGGAACTGGAGGCGCCGCACACTCGACAAGGGATCTCGGATATTGAAGATCCCTCCGACAGGGTGGGATTTTTACCTGGAGTTTTTAATTTTAATGGCGTTGTTATTTTCACCTTTCATCGATTACCACCAGAGTGAGGTGTCAGGCTCTTACAGAGTGGGGTGTCATGCTCTTACAGAGTGAGGTGTCAGGCTCTTACAGAGTGGGGTGTCAGGCTCTTACAGAGTGGGGTGTCAGGCTCTTACAGAGTGAGGTGTCAGGCTCTTACAGAGTGGGGTTTCAGGCTCTTTCAAAGTGAGGTGTCAGGCTCTTACAGAGTGGGGTGTCAGGCTCTTACAGAGTGGGGTGTCAGGCTCTTACAGAGTGAGGTGTCAGGCTCTTACAGAGTGGGGTGTCAGGCTCTTACAGAGTGAGGTGTCAGGCTCTTACAGAGTGAGGTGTCAGGCTCTTACAGAGTGGGGTGTCAGGCTCTTACAGAGTGAGGTGTCAGGCTCTTACAGAGTGGGGTGTCAGGCTCTTACAGAGTGGGGTGTCAGGCTCTTACAGAGTGAGGTGTCAGGCTCTTACAGAGTGGGGTGTCAGGCTCTTACAGAGTGGGGTGTCAGGCTATTACAGAGTGGGGTGTCAGGCTCTTACAGAGTGAGGTGTCAGGCTCTTACAGAGTGAGGTGTCAGGCTATTACAGAGTGAGGTGTCAGGCTATTACAGAGTGGGGTGTCAGGCTCTTACAGAGTGAGGTGTCAGGCTCTTACAGAGTGAGGTGTCAGGCTATTACAGATTGGGGTGTCAGGCTTTTCATAGTGGGGTGTCAGGTTCAGGAGGAGCTGCAGCGTCGGGCCAGTGTCGTAGACCGTGACAGAGCCAGCCACTTGCTCAGGGGAACAACTAACCAAGCCTTCCCATTTCCCGGAAGAGTAGCGAAATTCGGGATCTGCGGGAAGGCATTGTTTCGCTACATGTGTCCCACTCGGGTTCGCTCCCTAGCAATCTCTGGGAATCTGCTCTAGGGGGAGGGGGAGCTTAATGAGATTCGACCGGGAGCAGCTCCAGCCAGCTAAATCTACACCACATCCCCTCATAGGCTGCCTAAACTGTCTTCCCGCAATGTCCCAGGATCTGAGGATGTGGTGCGTGTGTGTGTAAGGCGCAGCTTGAGGATCTGAGAACGTTGCAACAGCATAGGAGGAGGGGGTTTGGATCCTCGAGCCGAGCTGACCCAGTTTGCGGACAGTCTCGATAACCCCTCTTACCCAGCTTCCCTCCGTGTCAGCCACTATTTACGAGACCTCGTAGACCTATTTTGCATATCGAATTCGAGTTAGTGTTGGTCCAGATGTCAAAGCCTGTTCTCTTCCCCATCTAAACCTACTCCGCTTATCCCATCTCAAAGTCAATCGCTGAGATGACACCTCCACTAAGCGGCAGGTCTTCACACTAAAGCCACACTAAAATGTCAATAAAGCTGTCAACTGGATTTGAATGATAAAAAATATGCAAGTGATGCAAAGCGGCTTGTTTACAGAGCGATCAGCTAATGAATTGCATTTCCTCTTTGCTTCTCTGGAAATCTTCCCAACCACGAGCTATTCAACGGATTAACCATATTTAAAATAATGTTTTTAACCTTTTCTGGCGCCTCTGACCCCTTCTAACACCGCTGACCCCTTCAAACACCTCCGACCCCTTCTAACACCTATGATCCCTTCTAACACCTCTGATCCCTTCAAACACTTCTGAGCCCTTCAAACACCTCTGACCCCTTCAAACACCTCTGACCCCTTCAAACACCTCTGACCCCTTCTAACACCGCTGACCCCTTCAAACACCTCCGACCCCTTCTAACACCTATGATCCCTTCTAACACCTCTGATCCCTTCAAACACTTCTGAGCCCTTCAAACACCTCTGACCCCTTCAAACACCTCTGACCCCTTCAAACACCTCTGACCCCTTCTAACACCTCTGAGCCCTTCAAACACCTCTGAGCCCTTCAAACACCTCTGACCCCTTCTAACACCTCTGACCCCTTCAAACACCTCTGAGCCCTTCAAACACCTCTGAGCCCTTCAAACACCTCTGACCCCTTCAAACACCTCTGACCCCTTCTAACACCCCTGACCCCTTCTAACATCTAATTCAAATGTTAAGCAAGTTAAGCATTCAGACTTAGGGGCAAAAGTGACTCATGCTTACGCCGAAGGCTTGTAACTAAGTTTTCCTGGACTATTTATGAATAGAAGAAGCCTATTTAACCATAAAGCAATTTACCTTAATGATTCATTCGACCATTTAATTGTAGCAATTCAATAAGAACCAAAGCGAGCCAATGCAAGACCAGCAAACATTGTATAGTTTCTTTCCTGGTTGCAAGTAGCCATGTTGCTTAAGCGCTTGCATGGGAACAACTGTTGGGATCTGTCTGCGCGGAAGTAACTTTGGTGAGGGATTGATTGTAAAAAAATCTTTCGCGTACAAGTAGCTAGGCATCTAAAAATACCTACTAAACTTACTGCTTCTTACCCCAAAGCTTTCATGTGGCTCTTAGAACAAGAGCCTTCAAAAACAACTTTCGCATTCCTGAATTATTCACGCGCCTACATCTTCCCACTCACTTATATCTCCTTCCCACTCACTGACATCTCCTTCCCTTTCACTGACAGTGACATCTCTTTCTCACTCACTGACATCTCCTTCTCACTCACTGACATCTCCTTCTCACTCACTGACAGTGACATCTCCTTCTCACTCACTGACATCTCCTTCCCTTTCACTGACAGTGACATCTCTTTCTCACTCACTGACATCTCCTTCTCACTCGCTGACATCTCCTTCTCACTCACTGACATCTTATCACTCACCCTCATCTCCCTCTGACTCTCAGATTTCACACCCACAGATTGCTGACTGGACTTAGTAACCATGGCCTCATATAGACTTGAGTTTTAGAATTAGCTGCGCAGAAAACTTTATCAGCAGCAGAAACGCAGCATCACCCTTCTGCGCAGTTACAGAATTTAGCAATATACACAGGACAAAAATTTAATGCTCCATAAAACTCATCAGCTCGTCAGATGCGGATAAACAAACAAGCAAGCAATCGGCGGGGGCAAACAGGATAAATTCTGCCCTTTTTGGCTCTATAAATTTTGGCCGAAATTTTGTTCGGTGACGAAAGGTGAAAATTTCGTGACGGGATTGCTGTCAAATCCTCAGACTTTCTGTCGTTAGCTAGCAATTTTTTTGCGCAGTTGGCCCTAAGAGGAGAGTGACTGAGGAAACTGAAGCAACAGTTTGCCTGGCAAATTTAATTGAGGAATAATTGCCTCTCTAATGGGACAATGCGCAGTTTCTATTCCAAAGCAATTTCATTGTGGGTGTAAGGCTTCCTGTCACCACTGTTGAATATATATATTGTTTGCAAGAGGTGACACATTTCGCTGGCAAACAAAGATAACTAGATAGATAGATAGATAGATAGATAGATAGATAGATAGATAGATAGATAGATAGATAGATAGATAGATAGATAGATAGATAGATAGATAGATAGATAGATAGATAGATAGATAGATAGATAGATAGATAGATAGATAGATAGATAGATAGATAGATAGATAGATAGATAGATAGATAGATAGATAGATAGATAGATAGATAGATAGATAGATAGATAGATAGATAGATAGATAGATAGATAGATAGATAGATAGATAGATAGATAGATAGATAGATAGATAGATAGATAGATAGATAGATAGATAGATAGATAGATAGATAGATAGATAGATAGATAGATAGATAGATAGATAGATAGATAGATAGATAGATAGATAGATAGATAGATAGATAGATAGATAGATAGATAGATAGATAGATAGATAGATAGATAGATAGATAGATAGATAGATAGATAGATAGATAGATAGATAGATAGATAGATAGATAGATAGATAGATAGATAGATAGATAGATAGATAGATAGATAGATAGATAGATAGATAGATAGATAGATAGATAGATAGATAGATAGATAGATAGATAGATAGATAGATAGATAGATAGATAGATAGATAGATAGATAGATAGATAGATAGATAGATAGATAGATAGATAGATAGATAGATAGATAGATAGATAGATAGATAGATAGATAGATAGATAGATAGATAGATAGATAGATAGATAGATAGATAGATAGATAGATAGATAGATAGATAGATAGATAGATAGATAGATAGATAGATAGATAGATAGATAGATAGATAGATAGATAGATAGATAGATAGATAGATAGATAGATAGATAGATAGATAGATAGATAGATAGATAGATAGATAGATAGATAGATAGATAGATAGATAGATAGATAGATAGATAGATAGATAGATAGATAGATAGATAGATAGATAGATAGATAGATAGATAGATAGATAGATAGATAGATAGATAGATAGATAGATAGATAGATAGATAGATAGATAGATAGATAGATAGATAGATAGATAGATAGATAGATAGATAGATAGATAGATAGATAGATAGATAGATAGATAGATAGATAGATAGATAGATAGATAGATAGATAGATAGATAGATAGATAGATAGATAGATAGATAGATAGATAGATAGATAGATAGATAGATAGATAGATAGATAGATAGATAGATAGATAGATAGATAGATAGATAGATAGATAGATAGATAGATAGATAGATAGATAGATAGATAGATAGATAGATAGATAGATAGATAGATAGATAGATAGATAGATAGATAGATAGATAGATAGATAGATAGATAGATAGATAGATAGATAGATAGATAGATAGATAGATAGATAGATAGATAGATAGATAGATAGATAGATAGATAGATAGATAGATAGATAGATAGATAGATAGATAGATAGATAGATAGATAGATAGATAGATAGATAGATAGATAGATAGATAGATAGATAGATAGATAGATAGATAGATAGATAGATAGATAGATAGATAGATAGATAGATAGATAGATAGATAGATAGATAGATAGATAGATAGATAGATAGATAGATAGATAGATAGATAGATAGATAGATAGATAGATAGATAGATAGATAGATAGATAGATAGATAGATAGATAGATAGATAGATAGATAGATAGATAGATAGATAGATAGATAGATAGATAGATAGATAGATAGATAGATAGATAGATAGATAGATAGATAGATAGATAGATAGATAGATAGATAGATAGATAGATAGATAGATAGATAGATAGATAGATAGATAGATAGATAGATAGATAGATAGATAGATAGATAGATAGATAGATAGATAGATAGATAGATAGATAGATAGATAGATAGATAGATAGATAGATAGATAGATAGATAGATAGATAGATAGATAGATAGATAGATAGATAGATAGATAGATAGATAGATAGATAGATAGATAGATAGATAGATAGATAGATAGATAGATAGATAGATAGATAGATAGATAGATAGATAGATAGATAGATAGATAGATAGATAGATAGATAGATAGATAGATAGATAGATAGATAGATAGATAGATAGATAGATAGATAGATAGATAGATAGATAGATAGATAGATAGATAGATAGATAGATAGATAGATAGATAGATAGATAGATAGATAGATAGATAGATAGATAGATAGATAGATAGATAGATAGTGCTTTTTCAAAGAAGTGAGAATATTTTTTTATGCAGTTTTCTTCTATAAATTTCTTTTAGCATTCTGAACAAGAGGGGCACATATTTGCAATTTCTGTTTGCTATGAAGTTATTGTTAGTTAAGAAATATTAAGGTGAGGAAGCCGAGCCCTCAAGTTGCCTATACGGAACGCTTTGCTACAATGGCTCGCCTTGTGGCATGGCCAAAGCATGACAGGCACAAAAAGTCGCATAAATAATTTGGTTTTTGCCCACAGCTAGTGTACGTTTGCCTATTCATTTTACTTTTAAGTTGATGTGGCCATTATAGGCGCTAAATTTAGAACGGAAATAAGTGACTAAAAAATTTTTCTCTTTGCGTGTGGTCTCTCGAAACATGCCGGGCTGGGCTGAATCTGCTAGTTCAGTGTACTAGCTTGACCTCGAGTATTTCTCATTTCCAGAGAACTCAATAAAACCAAATTAAAGGAATCATCAGAGGGGTGTCTGAAGGATTGGAAGGGTGTCTAAAGGATTGGAAGGGTGTCTAAAGGATTGGAGGGGTGTCTGTAGGATTGGAAGGGTTTTTAAAGGATTTGAGGGGTGTCTGTACGATTGGAGGGGTGTCTGAAAGATTTAAGGGGTGTCTGAAGGATTGTAGGGGTGTATAAAGGATTGGAGGGGTGTCTGAAAGATTTAAGGGGTGTCTGAAGGATTGGAGGGGTGTCTGAAGGATTTGAGGGGTGTCTAAAGAATTTGAGGGGTGTCTGAAGGATTTGAGGGGTGTCTGAAGGATTTGAGGGGTGTCTGAAGGATTGGAGGGTGTCTGATGGATCGGAGGGTGTCTGATGGATCGGAGGGTGTCTGATGGATCGGAGGGTGTCTGATAGATCGGAGGGTGTCTGAAGGATCGAAGGGTGTCTGATAGATCGGAGGGGTGTCTGAAGGATTTGAGGGGTGTCTGAAGGATCGGAGGGACCAGAAACCAGTCACGCCTGAACCACGCCCGCCAAACTCACCAGGCGGAAACATCCTCAAAGCCAGACACTTTTTGTATCGACAAAACTGACAATGCGTCCTAGTTTCCTTGGTGATGTCGCAGCTGCCGGACTTGCTGCAGGTGTATTTCACCATTGTGCTGCCAACACTGGCGGCAGCTGACGGCAAGAGCGGCCTCGCCGAGGCGCTGAAGCTGCAGCTGATTCTGTTGGTCGGCTCTGAACGAGCGAATGAAAAACTTTTTGCAGGCCTCGCACACGAAGGCGCCGCAGTGAAAGCCGGCCGCCGTGTCGCCGCAGACGTCGCAGACGTGCCGACCAGCTTGTTGACCTGCCGCCAAGCCGCCGCTTCTGCTGCGGCCGCTGATTGTGCTGCTGTTGCTGCTGCTGCTGCCGCTGCTTCTGGCGCTGCTGGCGCCACCAGAGTCAGCTCTTCCAATCACGTCGGCATCAGTCAACTTGAATGGTTGGTGACTGGCCTCCTTGTCAACCGCGATATCCTGTTGAGGTTCCAGCGCTGGCTGCGGAAACTGTTGCTGCTGCTGGCTGTACGATTGTTGAATAAAGATTTGCTGGTCGGTCGGACTGACCGTGAAGCTTCCGAATTGCAGCGGCTGCTGCTGCTGGAACACGGCCTCCTGGTGATGATGCTGTTGATGGTGATGAGGCTGCTGCGGCTGCTCATAGCCAGAGTATACGGTGGGATAAACGGGCGTATTGGGATCAAAGTAGGCCAACTGCGGATGCGGCTGAGCGGAGGCCTGTGGGCAGTAGCACTGGTTGTAGAATTCCGCAGCCGGACTTGGGATGTAGGCCGACATCAGGTAGTCAGAGCTGGACGCCTGCACCGGGACGCACTGAGTCCAGCACTCCGACTCAGCAATCGACGCATCCAACTTTTTGACCTCGTCGCGAGCGACTAAACCGGTCACGACGCCTCTCTCTGCACCCAAGCTGAGCTGTTGCATTGGAGAACAAGTGGCCATTGTGTTTGCGAGTCCGATCCTATGCTGTACAATTGAGATAAGTTTTGATCATCAAGAAATCAAGAAAAAATACGGTCAACCACACTGTACTCTACATTGCATCTTAAATGTCAAAGCATTCTTTCAACTAAGATTTTGCTGTTCAACATTCAAAAAAGTTTTTTTATTGAATTCTCTATATCCGGGTTGTGACAATTGTGCGTTGTTGAGGAAAACCTTTTCATGTTTATTGCTTTTGAGGATTATGTATATACACTTATTCTATCTATGGACTCAGCACAGCATGATTCGGCATAATGCGAAAATGCAATTCCATATGGATTTCCTTTTGAAACGCCGCATGCATGCGTGTATGGGGTTGATCCGTCATAACTCAAGCTAAAAGTTGGAAAAAGTTGGAAAAAAAAGTAACCCCACAGGGATTGCAGGCCAAACGAGAGTAAGAGTAAAATAAAATCCAGTATCCAGGTCAGCTTAATCTGAGCAGTCCCACCCTCCGCTATATTGGATCCCGCCAAAAAAATCAGCCATAAAAAAACAGCAAAAATTTATTGACCATAATGGTGGAGCCCACATATCCGCATAGCTCTTAATAGCGATGCAAAAAGGCAGGTGCCCTCCGCTTAGAAAAAATTAAAATAACCGCCTTTCTTGGTGCCGAATCACGCGCGCGAAATCCATAGCCGCCTCCTCCACAACCCCCGCGACAAAAAAATTCCAAACGGTTTCAATTTCAAATTGAAACGCCCCCGTCCCCCATTCGATACCTACCCCATCGAGCGTTGTGGGGGTTCGATTTTGACTGAGGATTTACAATCTTGCGAGTTTATATGGCCTTGGTTTATATAAATTCAGACAAAGAAATTCCACCGGCCAGCTTATTGGCAAAAAATATCCTTCTCCACTATCTCCCTCCCCTATCTCCCTCTCCGCTATCTCCCTCTCCCCTATCTCCCTCTCCCCTGTCCCTCTCCGCTATCTCCCTCTCCCCCTCTCCGCTATCTCCCTCTCCGCTATCTCACTCTCCGCTATCTTCCTCTCACCTATCTCCCTCTCCGCTATCTCCCTCTTCCCTATCTCCCTCTCCACTATCTCCCTCTCACCTATCTCCCTCTCCGCTATCTCCCTCTCCGCTATCTCCCTCTTCCCTATCTCCCTCTCCACTATCTCCCTCTCACCTATCTCCCTCTCCGCTATCTCCCTCTCCGCTATCTCCCTCTCACCTATCTCCCTCTCCCCTGTCCCTCTCCGCTATCTCCCTCTCCCCCTCTCCGCTATCTCCCTCTCCGCTATCTCCCTCTCCGCTATCTCTCTCTCCCCCTCTCCGCTATCTCCCTCTCTGCTATCTCCCTCTCCGCTATCTCCCTCTCCGCTATCTCCCTCTCCGCTATCTCCCTCTCCTCTTTCTCCCTCTCCCCTATCTTCCTCTTCCCTATCTCCCTCTTCTCTATCTCTCTCCCCCCACATCTCCCTCTCCTCTATATCCCTCTTCCCTATCTCCCTCTTTCCTATCTCCCTCTCCCTCAATCTCCCTCTTCGCCATCTTCCTCTCCCATCTATAATCCTTATCTTCGTTATCTATACCTCTCAGTCCAAGTGTTTGCAACTTTAAAACTCTAAAATTTTGCCAATCGTCATTTTTTGTTTGATCACACGATATAGACGCTATACAAGCTACAAGCCAGCTAGAACTATATGAATTTATTGTCAATTTGTCAGCCTGCTTAAAGCGGGGAAAACAACACTTTATTCTTTACAATGGGATCAGGTTTCGTATATCGTCGCTATACAATTCTTTTCCCATGCGTTATGAATAACATGCATTATGGTTAACCAATGTTGCCCGTCACGATTTCATGGAGCTGGGAAAAATATTTGCACGAATGAAAGTAATTTTTGGCTCCTAATATATGGATGACAAATTGGATAAAGTAATTTGATCCATCCTTGTTTCGAAAACTGTTGGATGTTGCAGAGCCAAAAACTGTTTGCGTTTCTTTTTTTCTTTTTCGTGTTTTTACTATTTTTTCACGACTGAGTAATCTAGTATGCTCTTGCATGGGAAAACATTACTTTCTGGTAGGGATTTTTGAGTGTGCATAAAACTTGAACTAATGCAGTACAAAATTAGTCTTAAAAACTATCTATTGTTTAAAATTGCAATGAACAATTATATAGGCAATTGCTTACCTTGCTTGAGCTGTCAGTCAAATTGAAATCGATTCCAAATTCTAGATATGCATATAGCTAATACAGAAATTCTGTCCCGGCTGTCAAGAGATTCTAGTTTTGCCTGTCTTTTTTTGGGAAATAAATTGCCCGGGTCGGGGTGGAAGGGCGGGCTGGGTGCAGGCTAGGGGGGAGGGGTCGCAGCGGCCCCGGCCTCAGCCAATCCTGAGCCGGCTGAGGCCGTTTGGCGGCTTCAGTTTTCTTCGTTGAGGGAATAACTGTTGGGAAATCCCAGTCTCGTAGAAATGGGATGCCAAAGTGATGTGAGCGTTTTTTGAATGAAAAATATTAAAATAAGATTTTCGTATAATTGAATTCTATCTTTAGCTTTGGTCTTTCTACCCCAAGTTTTTTTCTTTTGAATAATGAAGTCTCTCCTGCTTCATCTCTCTTTATACAGCTTACTCTCACGTTGGGTAATTCTACTTATATATTTATATATAAGTATAAATATATTTCTTCCTTCATTCTATCTCCCTGTCACCCAATCTCCCTCTCCCCTATCTCCCTCTCCCCTATCTCCCTCTTCCCTATCTCCCTCTCCCCTATCTCCCTGTCACCCTATCTCCCTGTCACCCTATCTCCCTCTTCCCTATCTCCCTCTTCCCTATCTCCCTCTCCCCTATCTCCCTGTCACCCTATCTCCCTCTTCCCTATCTCCCTCTCCCCTATCTCCCTGTCACCCTATCTCCCTGTCACCCAATCTCCCTCTCCCCTATCTCCCTGTCACCCAATCTCCCTCTCCCCTATCTCCCTCTCCCCTATCTCCCTGTCACCCTATCTCCCTGTCACCCTATCTCCCTCTTCCCTATCTCCCTCTCCCCTATCTCCCTCTTCCCTATCTCCCTCTCCCCTATCTCCCTGTCACCCTATCTTTCTCTTCCCTATCTCCCTCTCCCCTATCTCCCTCTCGTCTATCTCACTCTCCCCTATCCCCCTCTTCCCTATCTCCCTCTACCCTATCTCCGTCTCTCCTATCTCCCTCTCTGCTATCTCCCTCTCCCCTATCTCGCTCTCCGCTATCTCCCTCTCCCCTATCTCCCTCTAACCTATCTCCCTCTTCTGCACCGCTGACTGCACCTTGATCAATCAACTTGCGGCCCTCTGCCAATGTTTCTCCGTCAAAGCTCAACTGATGAGCCGCAATGATTACAGCCATTAAAACAAAGTTAATTCCTTGGTGGCAAAGTTTTATTTTGACAGGGTGACATGTCCCCCTTTTTATCTTATCTTCCCTTTATATGTCACTCTTTATCTTGTTTCTGTACTCCTTTGGCCCTTCAGCGCCACTTCCAGCAGCTCATTTCGTTCACATTGGTATTTTCTTTCCATTTAAAAGACGTTAAGTAAGTTCGCGGAAATCTAAGCAGGTGTCCTCTGAAACGGAGGAAAGGACTCGAAGAAGGTGTATTGGCACGGAGACCAGACGAGTTGCATGCAATATTGAATTATAATATTCCCCCTCGAATATAGTGCGCGCAGACCCCTGCAGCCCCCCCCCCCCCCCAGGGTTGGCAGAGGGCTGCAGGGATTTCTCCCAGACACCTTGGCTCCACACTTCCCACACTGCAGCCTGGCAGTCAGGACAGAATCGTAAACTCGGAGATTTCCCCAACACATGCATTCAGCATGCGGACCAAAAGCCTCATCATAAAAGCGGAACCCCTTTTTTGTCGTTGTCGCATTTTGTATGCGCGCGTTATTATAATATATTAGCATTCACATGCGGCTCACATCACAGCCGGGGTTTTTCTTTCATAATATTCGATCCCATTATTATGAATGCATATAGAAGGAAAGGATAGGATTTATTTCCCCATTTTTTCTCAGGGTTAGGGAGCGAGGAATATACTTGTGAGGAGTCTGGGAGAGGCTATTGAGGGAACTGGCCAGTTAAGGTTAATAATTTGAAATAGTTTACCAGTTCCTGAGTACTTATATCGAATCTGGATGGCTTACTCTCAGGTTCCTCTATAGTTCCTACTGTGTATCATTTGCTGTTATAATACAGTATTTAAATTGATGCAAAACAATCTTCCCAATTTTTGATGCGCACGGGAAAAACGTCGACTGGTGTTGATTTCCTGGTTGATTTCCAGAGAAATGTAAACTTTTGATTTCCCCGATTCTGCAGACTGTATATAATGGATTACTGAACTGCTCGGCCTGTCCTCTTGTCCTTCATGGCTGCTCAGACATTTAAGTAAATAAGACAGAGTTGCGACTAAAACAGACTGAAACAGTGGCGATCATGGACATCGATGATCATTGTCGATGATATTTTTTGTCTGTCTGTCTGTCTGTCTGTCTGTCTGTCTGTCTGTCTGTCTGTCTGTCTGTCTGTCTGTCTGTCTGTCTGTCTGTCTGTCTGTCTGTCTGTCTGTCTGTCTGTCTGTCTGTCTGTCTGTCTGTCTGTCTGTCTGTCTGTCTGTCTGTCTGTCTGTCTGTCTGTATGTCTGTCCGTCTGTCTGTCTGTCTTAGTGTCTGTCTGTCAGTCGGTCTATCTTTGTGTCTGTCTATCTGTCTGTCCATCTGTCTGTGCGTCTGTCTGTCAGTCTGTGTCTGTCGTTCTGTCTGTCTGTCTGTCTGTCTGTCTGTCTGTCTGTCTGTCTGTCTGTCTGTCTACCTCTCTTGCATGTCTGTCTGTCTGTACTGTATTGTCCCCAGTGGCAGAGAAAGCATAGACAATAAATTAATTAGTTGCTTACCAGTGCTGACTCAGATGCTCTCGCCAACCCCAATAGAATGCATTATATACTTACGGGTAGCTACAGTAACTAATAGCTGGTAGCATTACATGTGGATGAAAAACTGCGCAATTTAAGCAAATTGCCGCTTCAATTCTTAAAAAAAATCGTTCCTGTCATAAATAATGTTCTGTTGTGATGCCCGTACATAAAATTATAATATATCACAGAAAAAAATTTAGCAAGGAATGGAAAAGGCAAGAAACTGTGAATTTTAACCCCAACTGTTGGTGATTCTGCATACAATGTTTTAAGACTTTAGTTTGCTCATTGGATTCGAAATTTTCTTCGCAGTTTTCGCTCAGTTTTTTTTAACAATCAAACTCCTAATAGTGGCAGGCAGACGCAACCTTTTGGTTTAAGAAAAAAAATTGAGAAAGCAGTGAATGCCGCAAGTGCTGATATATGGCTGCTGTTGGAAAATTTCGTTTTAAATTAAATAATTTAAGAAACAAACAAACAAAGAAAAGCGCAATTAAGTCGAAACCAAAAGAATTTAACAATTATAACTCACACACACTATAAAGCAGTGGCCGGCAACCATTGTAGCTTCGAGGGCCAGATAATATTGACCAAGAACTTGGTTGAGAGTCAGTGGGGTGAAATATTAAATAAACTTCAGATTTAGAGGGAAGATAAGAGGTGAGAAGAGCAAAAGGGAGAGAAGAGGGGGAGTAGAGGGAGAGGAGATGGAGAGGAGAGGGAGAGGAGAGGGAGAGGAGAGGGGGAGAAGTGTGAGAGGAGAGGGAGACGAGAGGGAGAGGAGAGGGAGAGGAGAGGGTGACGAGAGGGGGAGAAGTGGGAGAGGAGAGGGGCAGAAGTAGGAGAGGAGAGGGAGACGAGAAGGAGAGGAGAGGGGGAGAAGTGGGAGAGGAGAGGGAGACGAGAAGGAGAGGAGAGGGAAAGGAGAGGAGAGGAGAGGGGGGAAGTGAGAGAGGAGGAGAAGTGGCAGAGGAAAGGGGGAAAAGTGTGAGAGGAGAGGGAGATGAGAATGAGAGGGGAGGGGAGGAGAGGGGGAGAAGTGGGAGGGGAGAGGGAGATGAGAATGAGAGGGGAGGGGAGGAGAGGGGGGATGTGGGAGAGGAGAGGGAGATGAGAATGAGAGGGGAGGGGAGGAGAGGGGGAGAAGTGGGAGAGGAGAGGGAGATGAGAATGAGAGGGGAGGGAAGGAGAGGGGGAGAAGTGGGAGAGGAGAGGGAGACGAGAAGAGTGAGAAGAGAGGGAAATATGTTAATTGTTTATTCACGAGCATTTCAGACTATTGTCTTTGATCGGGCCGGATTGCAATTCACATAAACTTTCATTTCAAAGGGTCTGAGGATGGACAGCCCTCGTGGGCCGCATCAAACCTGCAGGCCGAAGGTTGCCATCAAATTTCACGTGCTTGTCAAATGAATGCTCGCGGAGAACTCAATGTACATTCGAGTGATTTTGTGGCAGTGTTAATAATGAGCCTCAAACAATCCTAACCCTTGCCCCACACTCCGAAGAATCATATTTTTAACACACCCAAAAATCATTACCTTTCCACTTGCCTGTTCAGTCCAAAAAAGCTGTACTAAAAATCCAAACATTCTTTGGATTGTAGACAAGCTAGTCTTTCGAAACCAATTGTTCCCTAAGGAGTCGTTGAATGTTCATGGTGGCCCCCCAATGCTTAGCGGCTCAAAACTGGATCACATCAGCTGGTAAGCTGCAGTCTTGCTGAAGTCGGGACCGACTAATTAAAATGCTGGGCAATTCCGAATAAAAACCAAGTCTGGAACCTGTTTCGGCGAGCTAAAACAAACCGGTACGCTCGTACACCCCCTGTTTGTAGCTTTCAGTTTTCTAAATTTAAGTATCCATTGCCTATGAGTCATCCTTTATTGTCATCGTTTAAGCGAAGCTTTGTTAGACAAAAAATAATACTTTTTGTCTAAATTATGCTTAATTTCTAAGGTTTTAACAGGCAAAGCAAAATCATACTTACACTACTTATTGACAGAAGTAGTATGTATAAAATATTAATTATTTTACTTTTTGCGCCATTTGTGTAGAAAGAATTAGGAAAGTGAATGCTAAATTATCTAGATATTATAAATGACACAAAATGTGTGGCCTGTTTTATTAAAAAAGCAATTCTTCATTTCTTCTTTCTTCATTTTTTCTCTGCCCCTTGTAACTGCACCAGCGATTTCGTACTAAATGTACAATGCGCAGAAGGTGAGTGCGTGAGGCTGTTAGATGTACACTATAGCTAGTATAATTTGCTTTTATCTCACTCTTCCCGAGCGTTTGTTCATTGGACAATTTTCAAGATTATGAAGATAACCTTAAAAGCATCAGTAGTTTCTATAATTTAGCCTTGTGCAACAAACTGTACGTAAGTTGGGTTCGCTGCTTAAACAACTTTCTCGCACCGCACATAACGCTTGATTCTGCTTTTGCATCAGCTGCAGGTAGCTAAAAGGTAAGTTTTTTTAAAGAGTTTTTTTAGCACCAAATTACTGGGTGCTGGTTACTGGTTACTGGGTGCCGAAAAGACATCATAGAAAATATACATAGCAGTCACCGAATGGTTAGATTTTCCTAGTACATTTGTAGCAAAGGCCTCTCTAGAAGCCAGATCTGCATACATTCTTGCTTTGCATAGTTTTATGAAAAATTTATTCACAGGGCTCATGCTTGAAAGGCATCCGTGCAGTGTTTGCTCTTTATTATTCTACAGCTAGGAACGAAGGCAGCACACAATGAACCGCGGGGGAGAAGATCAAGTCGAGTTGACACCCTTGCTGTCGCAGTCGTTGAAGTCGCTGCCGCCGCCGCCGCCACCACCGCCTCCGCCGCTGCCCCCTACCTCGCCAGCAAAGCAGACGAGGTCGGTGAAAGCCTCGAAAACCATGGGGCCAGCGTCGCCCATAACCCGGGCGGGCCGACCTCAGCTCTGCGCCATCACCGCTGACCCAATCGAAGAGGCCAAATCAGCTCGTCCGACTTTCTCGTCGCTCAATCAGCGCTCGGATTCCGTTGATGCAGCCGACGTGGCGTTCAGCATCCCTTCAAGACCGTCTCTTAGCAACGGTGGCCGGTTAGCCGTCGACTATTGGCAACAGCAGATCCTTGACGCAGCTAAGGCTAAACTATTCGACAAAGTTGTTGCGCTGACTAAAGTACCGCCTGCTAGCACGTCCGGCAGGAAGCTGCTGGCCTCACCGGCGTCTGGCAGGACCGCGGCGCACTTTGCCGCCGCTGACTACTGCGGCGCTTTCGCACTGAAAGCCCTGCTAGAAACATTCGGCGCGGAGTGTCTGCTGCAGGACGATAACAACTGCTGCACGCCGATTCTGAACGCTTGCAAAAGTCACTGTTCGCAGATTGTGACCGATTTGGTCGAGGCTGCGCTCACAATTGACGGCGAGTGTCTGGCTAGAATGCAGGATCGCAACGGGGACACTTGTTTTCACATTGCTGCCAGACGGCGAGACGGCGGCGCGATGATCACGGAGCTGGTGAAACTGGTGGAGTGCAGCGGGAGGCTGCTTGTGTCGCAGAACTGCAGCCACCAGACTCCGCTGCACATCGCCTGCGAGGAGCAGCCAGCGGCCACAGCGCTGGCCCTGGTGAACCTGGCTGCTGACGCCCACAGTCAGTGCTTGGCCGATCTTCGCGATCAAAACGGCGACACTTGCCTGCACGTAGCGGCCAGAAAGCGAGACAAGGTGGCCCTCATAGCAAAACTGTTGAAGGTGAAGGGTTTCAACGAGCGCTGTCTTCTGCAGACGAACAACTGGAAGCAGACTCCGCTTCATATCGCATGCGACAAGCAGGACGCAATCACAGCTTTGAAGCTGATCAGGTTGGCACTGCAGGTGGATAGCAACTGCCTAGAGATGGCCGATCACAACCTAGACACGTTCTTTCACATTGCAACTCGAAAGCGGGACAACGGAATGTTGATCACTGAGCTAGTGAAGATGGCCACCAGCAGGGAGAAGGGTCTTCTATTGGAGAACATTTGGAAGCAGACGCCGTTGCACATAGCCTGTGAGTTTCAGGACATCCAAACGGCCATAAAGCTGGTCGAATTGGCCCAGGAAGCAAATCAGCATTGTCTCACGCAGATGTGCGATAAGAAAAACAATACTTGCTTCCACATGGCGGCAAAGCGCTGGCACGACGGCCAACTGATTGTGGAGCTGATTAGTAGGGCCGAGTTCAAGGAGCGCAGCCTGTTGCAGAAGAACGACTGGAAGCAGACACCGATGCACATCGCCTGCAGGCACCAGAATGCCGAAACCGTGCTGGAACTTTTGTTCATGGCACTGAACGCCGGCATTAGTAAGGACTTTCTCCAATTGATGCAGGAGCACAATGGTGACACGTGCTACCATATCGCAGCCAGGAAGCGGGACGACGGAGTGATGATCACTGAATTGATTAAAATGGCCGACAATAAAGAGAAGTGCATTCTGTTGGAGAATGACAATCAAAGAACGCCGCTTCACATTGTTTGTGAAGTACAAAAGCCGGAAGTTTGCATGAAACTGTTAGACATTGCTTGCAAAGTGAACACTAGTCCGAATCTTGCCGATTCAAATGGTAATTCGTGCCTGCACTATCTGGCCAAGAATAAAGGCTTAAGTAGCGCTGAGTGGGCCAAAATACTCAATGCATTCGGTCACGAAGGCTTGCAGCTGAGAAACGGATTCAAGCAAACGCCGCTCCACTTTCTGCTTGAGCACCAGTGCTGGCCCATTGTAGAGCGGTCCCTGGCGCTGACACCGCGCAACAGTCTCAAAGTAACAGACGAAGCGGGCAACACCTGCTTGCACTATGCAGCCAGGGGCTTCCAAGAGACTTTCACCAGAGCGACCGCACTTTGCGGGCTGGACAGCCTGAAGTGGCTCAACAAAGATCGGGAGACGCCGCTGCAGCTCGCTTTACGACACGTCCCGCTACCGAAAAAATTCGACCAACGAAACAAGCTCTACGACTTCTTGGTCGAGCATAGCGATCGAATAGCGTTCAGGCACGCGAACTTGAGCCAAGGCACCCTGCTTCACTCCCTATTCATGCCGCCAGATAATCATTTCTACGCCGACCACAACGCCACTCTCTTTCACATTCGATTTATTAAGCTTCTGTGCTTGAGCGGGGTCGACCCGAGCCGCGAGAACAATGTGCACGAAAATTTTCTGCATTGTTCAACTCTGCCAACAGCGTTTCTAGCGAAGATTCTCAAATATTCCTCCACTGAGTCGGAAATTGGCGAAATTTTCAGGCACGTTTTGGTCAATTCACAGGGACTGCACGCTGCTCACACTTTTTCTAGACGTTACGACCTGAAGCGCATCCTGGAACCGCTGGCCGAGCTGTCAGAAATGTCTCCCGAAGATCTAGTTAGGCTTCCAGTATCTAAGGGGCCTTACGCCGGTGCAACTTGTCTCCACTTCGCTTGCGAAGCTGGCCACAAGGAAAACATTGGTTTCTTGCTAGACAGAGGACTTTCACTATCATACGAGACTCACTCGGGCCTGTCTTGCATCGACTTTGGCTTCGACAAAGGAAGATTAGACGTTATAACCGAAGTGGCGACTGCTGCTGGTGTCTCTCAGATCGACCTCCTGCGTCTCATTGATCCGCCCAAGAGCGGCCTGAAATTGCCCGACTTGGAAACTGCTAGAAAAGCGCTGGCTCTGATTGCTGACGCTTCGGTGCTTGCTGAAGCAGAAAAGGACAGGAGCGCTCAGCGACAAGATGATGTTGGAGCCGGCGCAGGCTTTAGCAAGGAATCCAAGGCGTTGGGGGCGGATATTAGCATTCTATGCAAGGCCTTCGAGCACGATTCGCCAGTCATACTCCGCTGCGCTATTCGGCTTAGGCTGCTGAATCTGCAAGCCGAAAAGGACTTTCTTAGTATGTTCAATAGCACTGCAGAAGATGCCAAATCTAAGCAAGACGTGGAAGATGGTGTGAGAATAGCAAATGATAAGCGAAGATTTTCTTTTAGTGGAAGTTTTAACTGCAGCTCCGAGGTCGAGCAAGCGAATCTCACCATGTCAGACGTAGCAGCTCTTCATGAGAGAGTGAACATTCTGCCCGATCTCATCATAATCAGGCAATTCGACATCATTCCGTGCGCTGTGAATGCCATCATTCAGCTTAAATCCAAGGTAGTTGCCATGGAGGGCAAGCACGATCAGTTGAGCAAGCTTAGGAAGCGAATTATTACCATAGCGGCAACCTGCCTTGACGATTTGTATTTGAACGGTTTCGTTGAAGACAAACAACTTTTGTACAACTACATCCGAGGTGACATTGACTTTGAGTCAAAGCTAGAAACTGACAACAAATCGCGAAATAACTCAACCAAGGGACCGAAATTTCCAAGCCGGTCCACCCTCGATGGCACATCCAGCTACAAAACGGTGATGAAGCTGATGGAGGAGTCAGATTGCGACGAACTGTTTGCAACGGAGTGCATGCACCACTTGGTCTGCAGCGATTGGAAAACACCAGAGTGTGACGCTGTACTGCCCAAGTTGAAGCTCTCCGCCAGACTAAGATTCTATTTCTATTTTCTATCTTTCATTGTGTTTCTATGCGTTTTTGCCTATCACATCATTGGTTTCCGTTTGCCATCGACTGCGCAACAGTTTCCAGCCAAGGAGTCGGCGCTGCTGTTAATTATCGGACTCTACGCGCTGTCGTTCACCTGCCACGAGATTGACGACTTCTATCGGCGAAGGCGTCGACGGATGGCCGTTGCACTTGGCAGAAGCCTTTGGTGTCCGCAGTACTTCAAGGATTCGCTGAATTATTTCGATATTCTGGCCATTCTGGCTATGTGGATTGGCATTTCATTAAACTTGACGGCAATTTTGCACGTGGAGTGGCGAGATCGGATTTGCCATCTGAGCCAGATTGTCCTCAGCACTTCGTTCCTACTGTGGGGATTTCGCTCCGCCGCTTTCCTCTATTACTATCACAAGATTGGCCCGGTGATTTCCATTCTAGGCAGCCTCATCATCAAGGATTTGCTGCCGTTCTTGCTGCTAATTTTCGTTATTTTCTACTCATTTGGCGTGTTCTTCTTTAACTTGTTGTTTCCCTTTGCTGGTGCCCAACCAGATGACAGAGGCTTCTCTGATGTGGCTGCCCAGATATTCACCATGCCATTCTACATGATGTTTGGAATATTCGAGAAGTTCGACTTTCAAACGGCAAATTCTAGCGAAGCTAATTCGAGCGACATCCGAATTGGAGAGCTGGCTCATCCCAGGGGACACTGGTGGTTCTACAATATCCTAATCTTTGCCTTCCTCATCTTGGTCGACATCGTAATGGTCAACTTGCTGATCGCTCTGTTTAGCCTCACCGTGAACCGAATGGCCGACAAGGCGCTGGTGATTTGGAGGCGAAAGTACTACGACATGCTGCAGGAATATCGTCACATAAGCTTCCTACCGCCGCCAATATCATTTCTGTACTATTTGGCCAAGTGGTTATTCGCCTGTCCGAGACGGGATGCGGCATCTAGACTGGCTGACAGCCAGAATGTCCAAGTGAGTAGAATCTGAGGGGGTCTAAATATTTTCTAATCCTGGTGTATAGCCTCAAAGACTTAAAAGTAAAAGTGCGATATCAAAGTAGAATTCAAAGTAGAACCGATAGTATTTGAACCTGCTTTTTAAGCGTTTCCAGCTCGATCGTTCTATTTTTTGTTAATTTCAGCCCTGGTGGTCATGCGACGGGCCACAAATGCCAGAAGATTATAAAAAATTTCTAAATCTTCAAGCGCAACGATTCCGGGTGTCGAGGCCCAAACTGCTGCATGCGGTGTCGCAGAATCACGGCGAACTGCAGGAACTCATGGGCCACACCGAGCAGCTGTTGCAGATGCAGAGCGAGAGCGAGAGCGCCCTGGGCAGGCAAGCAGAAATGCTCGAGCTCATGCATGAGAGTCTGGATGACAGAATCCAAGAGATTAAATTCGAATCGCAGAGGCAGATTATGAAGCTGCAAGGCGAGATCAAGACAAAGACAGAGCAGCTGCAGCAGGCTGTGCAGCAGTTGGCTGCGGCCCAGAACAGTCTGCGCCAGGAGCTGCAAACTCTCAGAGAAGAGCAAGCAGAATTGCTTGGCCGACTAGAAGCCAACCAAACTCAACAGATGAAGCAACTTATCTGTGCTATAAATCAACTGACAGGTTCTCAACAAGTGCAATCATCTAGCCACTCCTAGACAGTTTTAACCTAAAGGGAGATCGTTGCTTTACCTGCCACCAATAATTTTTTATTACTCCACCGATCCATGCTCACTAAGTAGTCGAAATTGGGTTTGCATCACGGAATTAATTATGTTTTTTGTGAAATTCGTTGCTCTTTTCTACAGTACTTGCAACGGAATGGCGCATAGAATCCATAGCATTCTATGGAATTCCACAGAATTTTACGGAAACGGTCTCTGATTCGACGGCGGCGGTCCAATGGTAGAAAGACCGCCCGGGTATGTCAGGGCTGGGGAATGCCTTTCAGGTGAAGTCCACAAATTCTGCTTTTGTTCTGAGTCTATCTTCTAACTTCTAATCTAATCTAACACTGATGAAATGAACACACATCTGACCTTAAGTCAGAAGTCCGATATTGACAATCAGTTTTATGCTTTGAAAAAAACTGTGAAATTAATTTCGCAAAATCTGGGAATTTCACGCCGTGCGATTCAGAGGCACCTACTATCTGTTAGGAAGTTAAAATCCAAGGGAATTAGCAAAGTACTGCAAGCCAAGCATCTCCACTTTATTGACAATCAAATTCAGGAGTCACGAGGTGTTATTTCAGCACGGGATTTGTGCCTTAAACTAAAAGAACATTTTGGCATTAACCTCTCAGTTTCAACTGCTAACTCTCTGCGTAGAAAGCTAGGGTGGGTTAGGACAACAGCGAAGTACTGCCAAATAATTCGTCACAAAAACCAGCCTATTCGCTGTCTCTGGAGTTTGCTGAAACTTCACCAAGGAGACACCTTCCATGATGTAATCTTCACGGATGAGTGTTCAGTTGCTATGACGCGCAAAACGAAGCGTCTTGTCTTTCGACGAAGAGACGGCAAGCAACCTCTTTATCCCGTACCAAAGCATTCGTTAAAGGTAAATTGTGCTCAATGATATCAAATAAAATGTATTCACTGTTTTTACCGATTTCTTTTAATTTTGAAGCAGGATCACTTAATATTTTCTAATTTTAATCGCTTTCAGGTTCATGTATGGGCAGGAATCAGCCGAAGAGGTGCTACAAAGCTCATCGCGTTTACTGGCATCATGAATGCGCAATTCTATGTTACAGAAGTGCTTCAAAACACGTTGCTGCCTCTCATCAGAGAGAAGTTTCAAGATGGACATCGCCTTTTTGCAGTGAGTATTCATGCAGGCAAATTCTTAAATCAAATCATTAAATAATTTTCATTTAGATTTCATTTCGGCGCATTCTTTGCTAGGACAACGATCCGAAGCACTCAAGTCGGTTGGCTAGGCAGTTTATCGAAGAGAACGGAATTAACTGGAGCCGAACACCCGCAGAGTCTCCTGATCTGATGTCGCCAATTGAGGTAGATTATACATGTACTTTTAAACGTGAACAAACAGCACTAGCTAGTTTGAACTTGGCATCGCCTCTCTTGGCTACTTTTCTATGGTGCTAATTCTGCTCAGTATATTAGGTTTAGACTGAAAGTCTGGATTCTTTATTTAATTACGATTTAAGAATTCTATTATTGAATCTTGCATCAGGTGTATGATAGCACTGTAAGCAGTGTATGGTTTATTGTTCTCTCATGGGGTACATCTGCTACTGGATTTTTGGCAAGGATGTACAGTGTACTTAATGCGCACTGTAAATGTGCATCCTTGCCTCGAATGACTGTGCCTCGATACTCCTCTCATTTCCTCCCAAACTTTCAAGAGACTGAGCTCGCTGGCTGAATTGTAGGCTCAGTGTGTTTTTAGAAATGTGTAGGGTTTACAACACTGTACACCAGGAGTCACAACGTGCAGTCAGCTATGGGGGCTGTGCAAGGGAAGCCTCTTTTGGTCTGCAAGCAAACACTGTTCTATGATCGGTGAGCCAAGGAGCAGTGGATCTTTAGTGGGGTGATGCTTCCCCAAAAAACCCCAAAACAGGGCACTAGATAGTTTCCTGTATGCTGTGTAAATTGGATGGCCACCATTCAATGGATGAAAATGGGGGTCCTATTGAAGACTTATCTAGTTAAAGATCTCCTAAGCAAAGCGAACAAATAAGCTTTCGTTGCTGTGCTGTGTATCGGCCCAGCTTGATTCTTAAACAGTAAAATTTCTACAGAACTCCATGGAATTCCATAAAAATGGATTTTTCGAGTCTTTCTGCGGACCGAACTGTATGCCCTGAAATATTTTTAACCGATTCACAAGTATGTTTCTGCTAAATCATAGTTGCTATTAGTTATACTCGTAATACACATTTATAACTTCCAGAATACTTGGAGCAACATGAAGAGCTACCTGGACAAGAAGGTGAAGCCCCAGTCCCAAGAAGCACTGCTTCGTGGAATCAAGGAATATTGGGCCACTGTCACAGTTGAGCAGTGTAACAAATTCATCAATCATGTTTACACTGTTCTTCCCGCCGTTGCATTCAACTTGGGACAGCCGTCAGGATTTTAGACTAGCGACTCTTCATGCCAATGAACTGAAACCAGGATAAACCGATAATGTCTATATCATCAACTCACCGCATGAGTACTGCATACTTAGTAATATTTTTATAAACTGATGAGCGACAACCGACTAAATAAAAAGTAACAAGTAACGAATTGAATTTTTTTAAAAGGCGCACTGGACAAGGACAGTGCCCAAAGTTATCAGTGAGGAAGAAACGACGGTGGGCATGAGAGATGTTGCCTGCCTGGCTGTTTTCGAACACAGCTGTGACAGTACAGGGAACACTAGAGCTGGAGAGTGTCCCCTCTACCACCTATTGGCAGGGGTCTAGCAGACCTCACCTCACGAAAAAAATAGACCGCTAGCGGGGCATAGCTCACGGTGAGGTGAGCTCTGCTAGCGGGCCATAGCTCACTGTTTTCCCCTATCCACCCCTCCTCCAAGCGTCTGATTTGTCCTCACGAAATGGGGTGATTCATTACACTGTATGGGTTCATCCAGGGAGTCTTTGTCCTCCCCTGACCCTAATAAATATGGTATACATAATGAAACGTCTTTGTTCCCAAATTCCCAACTGCAAAAAACTGAAGCTCTGCTTCCACTGCGTTTTACTTTATTACCAATTGTAATTAATCGATCGCAGTAAAGCAGAGTGCTTTAACTACTATCAATAACATTTAAACATTCATTCATACCAACTAGTTTTACTAGATTACTAGACTCATAAGAGTAGTCTTTTTACTTTTTACTAAAAACTACCAACTTGAAACTAAAGAGGTAAGACAATTCGGTACATGCTCTAACAAGCCCGCTTTTTTATATTAGCCAAGCGTAATTTACAAGCTGAAGCTCCTGTATTTAGCGTTTCAATAAAGCGTATAGTTTGATCAATTGTTAAGAGTATATTTGTCAAAAACAACCAGCTAAAATGGTTGTTTTTTGGTATTTTCTACGTTCTGTAGCAATAATTCAGTGGCTCTTGTAGCATACACAAATGCAGCTCATTAATCTATGAATCTATAATCTGTCAGTTTTGCAGCAAACTTATATAAGGATAGAGTGTATTAAATACTACTTTTTAACGCTAACAGCCAAACGATATTAGCATTCTGCAGCATAACCTTCAGTTTCTCATTTTATACGCTCAATATGATCATATAGCTAGCAGACTAAATGTCAAAAATAAGCAAACATTTTTATTTGAATTTGTTCAAATTTCTTAGAAAGAAGTATTGTTTATCTACGTCATAAAGACCTTGTAAAGCACTGTATTTAAATTTATCAGTTTCTTAGAAATAAAGAAAATAAGTATAAAAATGGGTAAGATAACCAATTCATGAATAATATTGATTCGAATCAAACAATAAGTGCCCTAATATTGAAGTTAAGTTAAGTTAGTATTTACTCCTCTAAATTATATAACCGTTTCAAATTTGTTTACACAAATAAAAATTATCGTTCTTAGAGCAATTTAAAATTTTAATTTTCTTAGAAGTAGACCAAAATTTATCGTAAATGTAAAACGTGCAACGTGCAACAACAATGCTGTTGTCAAATCTCTTAGCAATATAAATTTGCAGATTTACGAGTTAGGATACATGTAACAATTCTTCATATTTTTAACTATTCATGACCATACCCACATAAAACTTTTACATCAGATAAGAACTATGTATGGCTTTGTATTTTTAATTTAAACAAGCAGCACTTGATTGCATTTAACTTTACTATATTAAAAGTTAAGATGTTTTACTAAACTTTACCTTTAAAAAGCTAAAAAACAAATCTTTCAAAAGGCTTGAATTAATAGTTGCATATTTAATAAATAAACTTTCAGATGGTTTTGACTATTGCAAATCTTTGGCTAAAAGATCAAGGATGTGGAAGTAAGTAATTGCAAATTGTAGCATAATGGGTACATTAATGTATTTTTCTTTTTTATTACCAATTCTGCCATTTTAAGTTATTGTAAAAGTTCCTTTAGAAACCAATATGATGGAGATATATATTTAGTAACTATTATAAAAGGGCTGCAAGACATTCAAACATATATGTTAGTGAAAGAAAAATTGCTTAAACTGCAATAAATGGCATTATTGGTTGTGTCTGTCTTAGTGCATAAATTTTATATGTTACATTCTGATTGACTATGATTATAGTTAAGTTGAATATAATGAGGCTATTGTAAAACATTGTTAGCTATATAAGATGCTTCAAACAACTTGCATTATAATAATGTGAGTTTGCATGGAAGTTACTAAAAATATTAAAGGGCTGATGTACTCTGTTAAAATAAAATAGAAAAAGATATAAGATGCCTTACTTTTTAAAAAAAATCAAGAATTAATAAAAATTTACAAATTTTGCTAAAAATCATAGTCAAACAGAAGAATATATTCACTTAAAAAAATTTTTTTGTAATTATTTGCAGATAAATCTAATATTTGATCACTAAAATTTATTTTAGACTGGACCCCGGCTCTTCGACTAAGATATAGACAAGAAATTAGAGACCCTGCATTGAGAGAACGTTTAAAAAAGCGTGTTAAAAAAAGAGTTCTTTCATTACAATCCATTCTTAAAGAACTTGACAAAAGAAAGGAAACTTATGTATTGATTCGCATAAATAGGAATGATAAGCCACAATACTCTGTTTCACCAGATATACCTACTGATGAGGCTTTTGCAAAGACTTTGTCAGAAAAATGTGGTGAACTTTCAAAGGCAATAGTAAAAAAGCAAGAGGGTATTGCCAATGCCAAGGAAATTGCTGAAGCAACTATTGAGCCAATAGTGAACTTTGGCTTTGATGAATTTATTCAAAAAGGTGTAGGCTTTATGCGTAAAAAGCTTAGTGAAATGGCTAAGACAGCTTTTGAAAAAGCAGGCTTCACTACTCAAATTCCTTGGTCATTAATTGTGTCTGATCAGAACAACACGGGTCAACAGAAAGGACCCGGAATCTTTCAGCCAAAATTATGTTCTCCACATAATTTAAATCTCGACCAGTGTGTAGCAGCTTTCACAGAAATTGCTGAGTGTGGAGGAGAGGTAAAATTCTGGTCCCATGCTGAATTCCTAGCTGCTAACCCAAATCCTGACTTGGATAATAATTCTATTGATGTGGCTTTAAATGAGCTGCCTAATGCAGTGACTAATGATCAATCAGGTAATCAAGATGAGAGCGATTTTGGGGTTCCTGATGAAGAGCATGGTGACTCTGATGAAGAAATGCCCCAAGGTACCAATCAAGCAGAGCCAATCATCCCACAGATAAGTCTATTTGCTCGTGCATCTAGCAACAATGATAACAATGTAAGTATTACTGATGAAAGATGTACAGAAAGACCCAGTGCAAATCATGACTTGCTACTACAAGCTTGTCAAGAATCAGGTATAAACCTGCAGCCTGGTGGCTATACTTATCAGCAAAATCCTCAGCAATTTTCAAGCCCAGCTTTTCTTGGGGTTCAGGCTCAAAGTTTACCAATGCTGCAAAACTATCAATTTCCAATTTATCCAGCAGCTGTCCTGCAAAATCAGGTAACTTATGCATTACCTTCATCAGATGCAGGATTCATGCCACAACTTGTACCTTCCACTGTTCAAGGTCAGCCTCACAGGTTGAGTGTTTTTATTGAAGAGGTGCAATCTGATGAAAACGATCTGTGAACTCTTTATTCATTCAGAAAAAGGCTATTTTCTTCTTTTCTAAGCCTTGCTAACACTTGCACAATGATTTTCTGTGCTGTGTAGCCTCTTCAGGCTTTATGAAAATAATGCCCTTATCCAAAGTGCCATCACTTTGCACTCTTGAAAAAGTGCTGTGAAACAAAATACACCATTAAATAATGGATCTCTAGATCATTATTATAGTGAGTTTGGAACAACAAAAGTTCTTTTAACCACGCCATTGACGGTCTCAAGCCCGCTATGCAAAAGTGGGAGAGAAAGAACTTATATTTGTTCCACTAAATTATTTTCTAAAACAAGTCTTTTTGTACAACATAGGTGCTTGTAAAAGATTATGAACTTATTTATACAATATTTATATTTTAATAACAAGATATACTGTAAATATATTTGCATATTTGTATAGAAAACAATTTAAGTTTGTAAATAATCATTGTACTATCTATTACTATACTTAGTCTTGTAAATTTGAAATGCTTGATATCACTACTTTTTATGCTTTGCTGTATATTAAGAACAAGCATTCTTCCTATAAGAAAAGTAACTTTAATTATATAAGAAGGCCAATATTTTTATATTTAAATAGGCAGACTCAAAGAAAGAACTTATTAAATAACAATAAAATTCTCTACAACATAACTGTTCATTTAAAAAACTATAGACATGTTTGTATAAGTATTAAAAATTATATATTGTAGTACTATGTAATTAAGTGAACAACATATATATTCCTGTACTGCATGCTGTATAGAGTGATTGAGAGTAGTTAATGTTAAAGTTTACAAAAGTCTTTCTTACACAAAATTAAGATGAAAATCACAAAAGAATATGTCAATGTACATTAAAAATATGTTAAAATAATGTGATTGTTGCTTGAGTGTAAGACTGTTTGCATAGAAAACAATCAGAAGACTCAGACAGTGTCAGACAGTTCTTGAAGTTTTCCCATAGTTTCTATGCAACAGCAAATTACACAAAGGTCACTAACTTACGTGAAGTGTTTATTTATTTATGCATGATGTATTTAACTGCTGACTATGGTTCAATAATTATAGAAAAAGCTTCAAGGAATTGTAGAATTCTTTTATAAGCACTTTTTGCCTAGAAACTTGGCGATCTTTTCTTGGAAAAATACTTTAATTAAAAACTGCCAAAACCATAACGCTTGATTGTTTACTGAGTTGCAAAAGGATGATAGAGTGATTTGCTATATGTGCAGTTTAAATAGCATCTATTTTGACTTTAATTAAAATAATAATTGCCCTTCAATATTTTTATTTATGTAAAAATTACTTACAATTATTTTTAACGTAAACGTACACAAAATCTTTACAATTTCAGCAATGACTAAGAAAAACAAAAAGGGCAAGAAGCCCGCTGCTGCTCCGGCACCCCCGCCGCCCCGGCCCCCGCCTCCACCGCCGCCCCCTCCTACCCGCCCTACAACTCGCCGCTCTTATGCGGCGGTTGTAGCGGCCGCACCCCCACCCCCTGTCCCGCCCCCGCTACCCGCCGCACCGCCTCCACCCGCCGCAGGCACACCCCGTCCCGCCCCTCGGCCTCCTCCATCACCCCCTCTCCCCCCCCAGCCTGCTGCGCGACCAGACCCACCCGCACCCCGGCCCGGTCTTAATGCCCTCCTCCCCGACCCACCCCTTCCCCGTCGCCCGCCTGCCGAGCCCGCCGATCCCGGCGACGCTCTTCAGGCCTTCCACTTGCGCCCCCCCACGCATCGCGGAGGCGCCAAGTGGAGGGCCTGGAAGCGGAACGTAAGTGTTTTTTTAATTATGTACATAACAAATTTAATAAGTGTGACATGTTACTTTGATTCCAGTTTTTTCATTTTAGCGGGACACCATCCGTGGCTTCCTGCTGCAGCAGCAGAAGATTCTGCTGCTGCAGCTCCAGGCCTACTGCCGGGGGTAAGTTTGTCGTTTTATCTTTTGCAGACAGCAATTTAATGTAACAAATGAAGACACTGAAATATTATTTTTCGAACAATTTTAGCAACATCGATCCTCGGCACTGGCCTGGAGGAGGCCGCGGACGGGGCGGCGGGCGCGGCGGCCGCGGCGGAGGAGGCGGGCGCCTTGGCGGCCTGGGCGCCGGCAGCAGCAGCGGCGGCAGCAGCGGCGGTGGTAGACAGTGGTAAGTCATTTTTTTAATCTATCACGTAGTGTGTATTAAAAATGTCATGGAGTTGATCGATTCCGTTTTAACAGTCAGATTCCCTACTAGATAAATTAATACAGGTCGCTTCAAAATCTAGTCATTTCAAAACATAGGAAATGTTAGCACACGCTCTTTCGCTAGCTAGAAATTTCACTATCAAGAAAGTTCAAAACCTAGAAAACTGCTTCAGCAATTTACAGTCTCAACATTTTCTAGGTTGTGAAATTCTTGCTATCTAAATTCAATTCTAGCCTGATCAATATACTTGATAGATAATTAGAGTGATCAATAAAAATAGATGGATAGATAGATAGATAGATAGATAGATAGATTGATTGATTGATAAATTTATAGGTAGATAGAAAGATAGATAGATAAATGCATAGATCGATAGATAGATAGGTAGATGGATAGATTGATAGATAGATTGATGAATTTATCGGTAGATAGAAAGAAAGATATATAGATAGATAGATAGATAGATAGATAGATAGATAGATAGATAGTATGGATAGATAGATAGATAGATAGATAGATAGATAAATAGATAGATAGATAGATAGATTGATTGATAAATTTATAGGTAGATAGAAAGATAGACAGATAAATGCATAGATCGATAGATAGATAGGTAGATGGATAGATTGATAGATAGATTGATAAATTTATCGGTAGATAGAAAGAAAGATACATAGATAGATAGATAGATAGATAGATAGATAGTATGGATAGTTAGATAGATAGATAGATAGATAGATAGATTGGTAGATGGCTACATAGATAGATAGATAGATAGGTAGATAGATAGATAGTATGGATAGATAGATAGATAGATAGACAGATAGATAGATAAGATAGATTGGTAGATGGCTACATAGATAGATAGATAGATAGATAGATGGGTCGGTCAAGAAAAAAAGACATGCGAGATCTAGTAGGTACTTGTATTTAGTAAATGAAAATAATAAAATCTGACGACCGGTAGATCAGGCTATGACGCTCAGATTTTATGTCTTCGAATCATTTATTACCCAACGGAAATCTTCCAGAGCAGCTAAGCAACCTCGTAGAGCAGTTATAAACATGTAATAATTAATTTAAGTGGATGGACAGAGTAATACGTATATTAATCAGAATAGGCAGACGAGTAGATAAAAAACTAGGTGAATCGAATTTTTTGTATTGATAAAAAACTGCCGATTCTAATGTCCCATCCCCTTGATTCTTCAAAATAGCAGACATTAAAGCCAGTATAATTAAGTCTCATTCGTTCTCACCTAATTCTGATTTCTGATTATGGGCGATTCGAAAATGCTGTACAATACAATTTCAGTATTAATTACATATTACTAATTGATGCACAATAATCCAAGACAAATTTGGCATCTTTTGCAGCAAACCCAATTAAATTTCGTTCCCGCACATCGAAATATAACTCACGAAGGCCCAAAAAGCACAGTTAATAACTACTAACAATAGTTATAGTCAGTTAAATAATTGCTACTAATAATAGCTAATAATAATTGACACGGGATAGAAAAGGCGTTGAGTGTTAGTTCATGATGCTATGAAGGAACTAGTAGCTAAAGTAAATATTTAAAAGGCTACTGTGTGACTCATTTCTTAGTAAATTGGATTATTCATTAAAGTCCGTTCGTCTCCAAATGTACATTCAGAGTCATCCCCCAACATTTGACTTCGCGTAAACAGAGGGGTGAAAATGACTTTAGGTTTCACAACTAGTGAATACCCCTCCAACCACTCCTCCTTGAAATTGAATTAAAGCCAATAAATACTGTTTCGCGCGCCACCGCTCTGGTTAATTCTGAGGTTAGCTAACTTAGCTCTTGTCTTGTACGAGTAGGAATAACGTAACAGGTAAAGTGATCCTCTTAGGTTTAGGAAATTTGCGAAGCTTCATCGGCTAATTTCGTGCTATATAAAGATTCTATTTACAAAACGTTGCAATATTTTCAATTAGATATAATGGCAGTATATTTATATATCATTAGGTATAGATTAGTAATCAAAATTTCAGATTTTTTTGGCCAAAAAATTTCTTTTAGTCAGTGCCTATACTATTTCTATCACGCAGATTCATAAGCTGCTATAAAATTGTGTTTCAAGTTTTATTTGTGGCGAAATCTTTTTAACTGGTTGAGACATTTTGGGCTGTAGAAAATTAAGCCAACTGAATTGTTTTTGATGCAAAAGCAGCTTACCAATCTGCGTGTTATAGAATACAGAACCGGCTATCTTAGAATCTCAATCCTTTTAACTGGCTTAGCTTTTTTGGCTGTAGGAAATTCTTCAGTTTCCCATGCTATCTATCTATCTGTCTATTGATCTATCCATCTATCTACGTATCTATGTATCTATCCATCTATCTGTCTGTCTATCTACTTAATCTATTCATCTATCTATCTATCTGTCTATATGTCTGTCTATTGATCTATCCGTCTGTCTGTGTATCTATCTATCTATGTGTCTATCTATCATTGTATCTATCTATCTATTTATCTATCCATCTATCTATCTGTCTGTCTATTGATCTATCCGTCTGTCTGTGTATCTATCTATCTATCTGTCTATCTATCCATGTATCTATCTATCTATTTATCTATCCATCTATCTATCTGTCTGTCTATTGATCTATCCGTCTGTCTGTGTATCTATCTATCTATCTGTCTATCTTTCCATGTATCTATCTATCTATTTATCTATCCATCTATCTATCTGTCTGTCTATTGATCTATCCGTCTGTCTGTGTATCTATCTATCTATCTGTCTATCTTTCCATGTATCTATCTATCTATCTATCTATTTATCTATCCATCTATCTATCTGTCTGTCTATTGATCTATCTATCTATCTGTCTATCTATCTATCTATCCATCTATCAATCTGTCTGTCTACCTTTAAAACTACGATCAGACTACTATTACAATTTGATAAGTTTCTCTTCAAGGAGTATAATTACTTCCATTAACTGCTAGGTGCCCCAGTATTTAGTTCGAATGTAGCAGATGCCCTAGTGCTAGTTGGGCTGTAGGAAATTAATATCACAACTTGATATTCTTGATATGAGTTACCTCTGTCTATTCTTAGGTTTCTGCAGGCTTTGAAGTTACTGTAGTGGTATCACTATGCTCTAGTTCGGCTTCGGTTTGCCCTTTAGGTACCTGGATACAAAAGAAATGTATTTATTCGCCTTGTTTCAGTTGCGGTCACAACGGACCAATAGAAATTAGGGAACCTAGGTTGGGTGTTGTGTCTTCCTGACGCTGATATGTCGCTGACGCCGATTAACTAAATAGTCACTTGTGGAATGTATTCTTCCTTATCAGCTTTGGTAGCTTCTACCACCTCGTCGCAACGAATTTTTCCAATTTTTAATGGGAAGTAAAATTTAGCAAAAGGTTTTCCGATGTGTATCGAAAATACTTTATAGTGTTCAGAAGGCGCCATGCTTAACATGCATCTTCAAAATGCTTCTGTAAATAAGTAAGAAGAAAAATTCTTAAAAAATTTTCACTGGCGTAGTCTGAATAATCCTAATAGTATTATTAATATTAATATCTTACCTAATATTACATAAAATTTCGTTTATAACTAATATGTTCATCTAAACAGCGTATATTTTTCTTAAATTTCATTAATTTCACCCTCAATGCCTTAAACTTCAGATGCAACAACAACAGCAGCAGCAGCAGCTGCAGCAGCAGCAACAACAACAGCAGCAGCAGCAACAACAGCAGCAGCAGAGGCAGGCAGGCTGGCAGCGCAGGCGCATTCGTGCCCTGCGCAGCAGCGTCCTGCGCTGCCTCTATAAATGAAGCAGTGATTTAAAAGTGATTTAAAAGTGATTGTGACTCCAAAAGTGAAAGTGAAAAGTAAATGGACTACTGATAATGCTGTGATTGTGACTCCAAAAGTGAAAGTGAAAAGTAAATGGACTACTGATAATGCTGTGATTGTGACTCCAAAAGTTAAAGTGAAAAGTAAATGGACTACTGATAATGCTGTGATTGTGACTCCAAAAGTGAAAGTGAAAAGTAAATGGACTACTGATAATGCTGCTGATTTTGGAAACTCTTCTCTTGTTTTTGTTTTATTTTAGATACTGCAGCTAGGGATACCAAGTTTTAGGGTTTTGACGAGGCTAACATCCACTCAATAAGAAATAAGTCTGCTGCACTCCCTATTGGCAGAATCCCAGGTAGCCAAATCACACTTGCAACTAATTTCTTTACACAGTCTCAATCTGAACTCAATCCTCAACACAAAGCACTAACCTAGAAAACTAAACTTCATGATTTTAAAAGCACAAGTTTTTGTTATGAGCTAGAACAAAATTAAGCGGCTATCAAAATTTTCAAAAATTTTCAGCTGTAAGGACCCCACAATAAAAAATGAAAATCAAAGTTCGGCCAGTCAATGGAAGTGCCGAATAATCAAAGTTACGGCTCGATCAACTCAAATGCCAGTATCTGGTGCCTGAGACCGTCTTGCTGAAGCCGACCCTGGACGCTAACAGACTCGCTCGAGCAGCATGTCAACGCGACGAATGTTGTCCTGATGCGGGCCGATGCCACGATCAGCTACGAGCGGGCGTCCAAAGTGGCACTCTATCACGGCGACGGCCTGGAACGTCCAAGTGAGCTGCTGCACAGTCGACGACTCCAGCTGAAGGGCCATGCCATGTGCATTACTTCCCGATTCTGTTGAGGTCAGAAATTTTTTTATCTTTTGTCGGTTGGGAAGTAATAGCTCGTAATTTTACCTTTGCGCCCCAATTCAATTTCAAGGCGCCTACCGCCTTGCCGTTTGCACCGGCTTCAAGCCCAACAGCGGCACCACGGCCAGCGTGTTTTTCATCGCGTGCGGCAACGAGGTCGACACCGGGCCGAGGTGCATGGCCGATCCGTACAAGCCGGCACTGCGCACTGGCAACGTCAACTCCTTCCTGATGATTTGGCACGACAACGCTGGCCCCATCCGTCCTGATACCTCAGCACAATTGTTATCAAGGATCTGTAGACTGGCCAATTCAGCTTCCCTTGTGGCCGACTGCTCTAGCGCGATCGCCGCTTCGTCGTCTTTGTCGATGCCATCCAAGCGTCGGCTGCGGCCCGCTGACCCCGCCTCGCCCGACCTGCTGATCCCTGACCTGCCGGATACCGCCAGTCTGCAATTATATGAATTATAAATCTGATCCGTGATCCCCATTCAGAATCCCTCGATTCTAAACCTCTTTTAGTAATTCCACGATTCTGATCCCAATCAGAAATCTCATGGTTCTGAATTCAGTGTTGCCACTGCTGCGATTTTAGTTTAGTTAGATTCGTCCTTAAACACTCATCAGAATTGTCCTTAAACACCCATCAAAATCGTCCTTAAATACCCAACAGAATCGTCCTTAAATACCTATCAGAATCGTTCTTAAATACCCATCAGAATCGTTCTTAAATACCCATCAAAATCGTCCTTAAATACCCAACAGAATCGTTTTTAAACACCCCTCAAAATCGTCCCCAAATAGCCCTCAAAATCGTCCTTAAACACCCCTCGAAATCGTCCCTTACATCACTCTAAATCGTCCCTAAATACCCATCAGAATCGTCCTTATATACCCATCAAAATCGTCCTTAAATACCCAACAGAATCGTCACTAAATACCCATCAGAATCGTCCTTAAATACCCATCAGAATCGTCCTTAGACATCCCTCAAAATCGTCCTTAAACACCCCTCAAAATCGTCCTTAAACACTCATCAGAATCGTCCTAAAACACCCATCAGAATCGTCCTTAAACACCCTTCAAAATCGTCCTTAAACATCCTGCAATTTTTCCATCATCCAGCGATTAAACACCCATCAGAATCGTCCTTAAACACCCCTCAAAATCGTCACTAAATACCCATCAAAATCGTCCTTAAACATTCTGCAATTTTTCCATCATCCAGCGATTATTTATTTGATATTGATAGTGGCAACACTGGTTCTGATCCTCTTTATATTTCCAGTGTAACGCTGCAAAATTTAATCAGACGTGAATTTTACTGTTTGTTGATGTTGCTATGAGAACAATCATAAAAAAATTTCTCACAGATACATAATCGAAAGTTGTAAATGTGCAACCATAATAAAAACTTCAAAAAATTACTGTAACATTATTAAACAAATGTTACATGACAATTGACAATTCAAGTAGTGCATTTGATCAAAATATTACTGAATTTCGTACTGAATTTCGTTTTCTTCTGTAAATATTTTTAAATCCTAAAGTTCGGATCAAAATTGACACTTTTGATATTAGTTCTCGACAGAAAGATTTTACGTGCAAAGGAAATATTTTTAAATCCCAAAGTTCGGATCAAAATTGACACTTTTGATATTAGATCACGACAGAAAGATTTTACGTGCAGAGGAAATATATTTAAATCCCAAAGTTCGGATCAGAATTGACACTTTTGATATTAGATCACGACAGAAAGATTTTACCTGCAGAGGAAATATATTAAAATCCCAAAGTTCGGATCAAAATTGACACTTTTGATATTAGATCACGACAGAAAGATTTTCAGTTTTTTAGCTGTGCCATGCTATTAAATAAAGCCGGCCTGATTTCATATAAGTTTCATATAATGGGTGCCCCCAGGGGATTCATAACAATTGAAGCTTTATCGCTATAGGCAAAATTTATAGCAAATCCGCATTCTACTACTTGCTCTCTAGTCGTCAGGAGTTTTTCTACAAGGCATGCATTATCAGCTGTAAATGATTGAATGGGATCATGACTGTGACGAATAGACGATATTATGCCATTTACCCGATGTAAAATTTCCATGATTCATATATACATGTAGGATATCCCTGCCAGGTTCGAATGCTGCAAGACCCCCAACCCTGACACACGTCTTTTAAGCCAGTTGTTATATAATTAAGCGGATCTAGAAAGACAAACTGGAATTAGCTGATGTAGTCTTTATGAGTCTTGACTAACAAATCATTCTGTCACATGTGCTTGACAATCTGCATGCAACTAATCTGCCTGGAGCAGGCAGAACGCGTGCTACTCGGTAAGAACTGTCATGTCCGAAAGCCTAGAAGGTTTGTAATTGGCCGCGCAGAGTTTTTTAGCTGTGCCATGCTATTAAATAAAGCCGGCCTGATTTCATATAAGTTTCATATAATGGGTGCCCCCAGGGGATTCATAACAATTGAAGCTTTATCGCTATAGGCAAAATTTATAGCAAATCCGCATTCTACTACTTGCTCTCTAGTCGTCAGGAGTTTTTCTACAAGGCATGCATTATCAGCTGTAAATGATTGAATGGGATCATGACTGTGACGAATAGACGATATTATGCCATTTACCCGATGTAAAATTTCCATGATTCATATATACATGTAGGATATCCCTGCCAGGTTCGAATGCTGCAAGACCCCCAACACTGACACACGTCTTTTAAGCCAGTTGTTATATAATAAAGCGGATCTAGAAAGACAAACTGGAATTAGCTGATGTAGTCTTTATGAGTCTTGACTAACAAATCATTCTGTCACATGTGCTTGACAATCTGCATGCAACTAATCTGCCTGGAGCAGGCAGTACGCGTGCTACTCGGTAAGAACTGTCATGTCCGAAAGCCTAGAAGGTTTGTAATTGGCCGCGCAGAGTTTTTTAGCTGTGCCATGCTATTAAATAAAGCCGGCCTGATTTCATATAAGTTTCATATAATGGGTGCCCCCAGGGGATTCATAACAATTGAAGCTTTATCGCTATAGGCAAAATTTATAGCAAATCCGCATTCTACTACTTGCTCTCTAGTCGTCAGGAGTTTTTCTACAAGGCATGCATTATCAGCTGTAAATGATTGAATGGGATCATGACTGTGACGAATAGACGATATTATGCCATTTACCCGATGTAAAATTTCCATGATTCATATATACATGTAGGATATCCCTGCCAGGTTCGAATGCTGCAAGACCCCCAACACTGACACACGTCTTTTAAGCCAGTTGTTATATAATTAAGCGGATCTAGAAAGACAAACTGGAATTAGCTGATGTAGTCTTTATGAGTCTTGACTAACAAATCATTCTGTCACATGTGCTTGACAATCTGCATGCAACTAATCTGCCTGGAGCAGGCAGAACGCGTGCTACTCGGTAAGAACTGTCATGTCCGAAAGCCTAGAAGGTTTGTAATTGGCCGCGCAGAGTTTTTTAGCTGTGCCATGCTATTAAATAAAGCCGGCCTGATTTCATATAAGTTTCATATAATGGGTGCCCCCAGGGGATTCATAACAATTGAAGCTTTATCGCTATAGGCAAAATTTATAGCAAATCCGCATTCTACTACTTGCTCTCTAGTCGTCAGGAGTTTTTCTACAAGGCATGCATTATCAGCTGTAAATGATTGAATGGGATCATGACTGTGACGAATAGACGATATTATGCCATTTACCCGATGTAAAATTTCCATGATTCATATATACATGTAGGATATCCCTGCCAGGTTCGAATGCTGCAAGACCCCCAACACTGACACACGTCTTTTAAGCCAGTTGTTATATAATAAAGCGGATCTAGAAAGACAAACTGGAATTAGCTGATGTAGTCTTTATGAGTCTTGACTAACAAATCATTCTGTCACATGTGCTTGACAATCTGCATGCAACTAATCTGCCTGGAGCAGGCAGTACGCGTGCTACTCGGTAAGAACTGTCATGTCCGAAAGCCTAGAAGGTTTGTAATTGGCCGCGCAGAGTTTTTTAGCTGTGCCATGCTATTAAATAAAGCCGGCCTGATTTCATATAAGTTTCATATAATGGGTGCCCCCAGGGGATTCATAACAATTGAAGCTTTATCGCTATAGGCAAAATTTATAGCAAATCCGCATTCTACTACTTGCTCTCTAGTCGTCAGGAGTTTTTCTACAAGGCATGCATTATCAGCTGTAAATGATTGAATGGGATCATGACTGTGACGAATAGACGATATTATGCCATTTACCCGATGTAAAATTTCCATGATTCATATATACATGTAGGATATCCCTGCCAGGTTCGAATGCTGCAAGACCCCCAACACTGACACACGTCTTTTAAGCCAGTTGTTATATAATTAAGCGGATCTAGAAAGACAAACTGGAATTAGCTGATGTAGTCTTTATGAGTCTTGACTAACAAATCATTCTGTCACATGTGCTTGACAATCTGCATGCAACTAATCTGCCTGGAGCAGGCAGAACGCGTGCTACTCGGTAAGAACTGTCATGTCCGAAAGCCTAGAAGGTTTGTAATTGGCCGCGCAGAGTTTTTTAGCTGTGCCATGCTATTAAATAAAGCCGGCCTGATTTCATATAAGTTTCATATAATGGGTGCCCCCAGGGGATTCATAACAATTGAAGCTTTATCGCTATAGGCAAAATTTATAGCAAATCCGCATTCTACTACTTGCTCTCTAGTCGTCAGGAGTTTTTCTACAAGGCATGCATTATCAGCTGTAAATGATTGAATGGGATCATGACTGTGACGAATAGACGATATTATGCCATTTACCCGATGTAAAATTTCCATGATTCATATATACAAGTAGGATATCCCTGCCAGGTTCGAATGCTGCAAGACCCCCAACACTGACACACGTCTTTTAAGCCAGTTGTTATATAATTAAGCGGATCTAGAAAGACAAACTGGAATTAGCTGATGTAGTCTTTATGAGTCTTGACTAACAAATCATTCTGTCACATGTGCTTGACAATCTGCATGCAACTAATCTGCCTGGAGCAGGCAGAACGCGTGCTACTCGGTAAGAACTGTCATGTCCGAAAGCCTAGAAGGTTTGTAATTGGCCGCGCAGAGTTTTTTAGCTGTGCCATCTGCCATGCTATTAAATAAAGCCGGCCTGATTTCATATAAGTTTCATATAATGGGTGCCCCCAGGGGATTCATAACAATTGAAGCTTTATCGCTATAGGCAAAATTTATAGCAAATCCGCATTCTACTACTTGCTCTCTAGTCGTCAGGAGTTTTTCTACAAGGCATGCATTATCAGCTGTAAATGATTGAATGGGATCATGACTGTGACGAATAGACGATATTATGCCATTTACCCGATGTAAAATTTCCATGATTCATATATACATGTAGGATATCCCTGCCAGGTTCGAATGCTGCAAGACCCCCAACACTGACACACGTCTTTTAAGCCAGTTGTTATATAATAAAGCGGATCTAGAAAGACAAACTGGAATTAGCTGATGTAGTCTTTATGAGTCTTGACTAACAAATCATTCTGTCACATGTGCTTGACAATCTGCATGCAACTAATCTGCCTGGAGCAGGCAGTACGCGTGCTACTCGGTAAGAACTGTCATGTCCGAAAGCCTAGAAGGTTTGTAATTGGCCGCGCAGAGTTTTTTAGCTGTGCCATGCTATTAAATAAAGCCGGCCTGATTTCATATAAGTTTCATATAATGGGTGCCCCCAGGGGATTCATAACAATTGAAGCTTTATCGCTATAGGCAAAATTTATAGCAAATCCGCATTCTACTACTTGCTCTCTAGTCGTCAGGAGTTTTTCTACAAGGCATGCATTATCAGCTGTAAATGATTGAATGGGATCATGACTGTGACGAATAGACGATATTATGCCATTTACCCGATGTGAAATTTCCATGATTCATATATACATGTAGGATATCCCTGCCAGGTTCGAATGCTGCAAGACCCCCAACACTGACACACGTCTTTTAAGCCAGTTGTTATATAATTAAGCGGATCTAGAAAGACAAACTGGAATTAGCTGATGTAGTCTTTATGAGTCTTGACTAACAAATCATTCTGTCACATGTGCTTGACAATCTGCATGCAACTAATCTGCCTGGAGCAGGCAGAACGCGTGCTACTCGGTAAGAACTGTCATGTCCGAAAGCCTAGAAGGTTTGTAATTGGCCGCGCAGAGTTTTTTAGCTGTGCCATCTGCCATGCTATTAAATAAAGCCGGCCTGATTTCATATAAGTTTCATATAATGGGTGCCCCCAGGGGATTCATAACAATTGAAGCTTTATCGCTATAGGCAAAATTTATAGCAAATCCGCATTCTACTACTTGCTCTCTAGTCGTCAGGAGTTTTTCTACAAGGCATGCATTATCAGCTGTAAATGATTGAATGGGATCATGACTGAGACGAATAGACTATATTATGCCACCTACCCGATGTAAAATTTCCATGATTCATGTATACATGTAGGATATCCCTGCCAGGTTCGAATGCTGCAAGACCCCCAACCCTGACACACGTCTTTTAAGCCAGTTGTTATATAATTAAGCGGATCTAGAAAGACAAACTGGGATTAAGTGCTCGCATCTACTTCGGGTAAATAATGGAATAGTATGATTTGGTTGGCCTAGTTTGTACAATCTGTAATTTACCTAACTTAGATAAAGGTTTAACGAGACTTACCCTGCTAAATGAATCGTTGGACGTGAGTTTCGTTCATCTATTGAATCTGTATATGACGTTGTAGACACGAAATATTATGGTATAAACGAAATCAAGACTGCGTACATGTACTTCGCAGCATGTTTGAGCGGCTTGCAGAGGGAACGAAGCAGCTGGAGCAGGCTAGGTAGCTAGGTAAGCATTTGGTCTGCCATTTATATCCTATATAAACAACATCATAAACCTGGCTAATATAACCCCATAAGAAAGGGCTGGCTATATAGCCAGTTTGTAACCCACGTCTTACTGGACTGTCTGACTGACTCACACTCTGCCCGAACTAGACGTAAACCGGCGGAATTGAGTTGGAGTGCAGACGCACCCCAGTCCCAGCCTGAATGCATGCAGGTTAGATTCCCCTAATTTTTTTCGTGTGTGTACTTTTACTTTTAGATACGCAGCTACGTGCATTGCAATAAGCACATTCACGTGTGTGGTTCACCTGCTTCAGTATGTTGGTTCAAGAAGAAAGCAGAAAGTTGTCAGAAAGGACTAACTAAAAATAAATATCGGATTCGAACCGGTTAGGGTAGCTGGGTAGGTTTACTTGAAACCCAGAAGAATCGTTATTTATGCAATATTTTATTTATTGACACATAACTTTGATGACGCAGAAAAGTACGTTTACTTTCGAAACAGAATTGGATAATACTACAAAGAAATTTTGTCGAAAGATAAGAACAAAAATATAGGCATTCGGCTTAAAATTAAAAGCACTCACGAAGCTTGTGGGACAGTTAGGCAGGAAATAAAACGGAAAGCCAGAAGCGGATGCATATTCTAAAGTAGTCAACTGAATACAGTAGTAAGTTTATTTTACGTAATTAAGTTAAGAAACATGTCGTCTTAAGAGTGTAAAGCCATAGGATGTTTTAAATAAAGTTTATTAGAAGGATAGCTAGATACATGTACGGTCCGAGCTTCTTTAACAGTATGCCATATTATAGTTAGAGCACGCCAGGAAGATTTAAGAAGCACAGCAATATTCATAAATCCCAAAGTTCAGATCGAAATTTACACTTTTGATATTTGATCACGCCAGGAAGATTTTACATACAGACCAGCACAAGAAAAAATTATACTGAATATGACACAGTGACGCAAAAGGTACAAAAAACGTAGTGTAATCAATCAAATGTCTTTAAGCAAATTCGACGGCTAACGGTCTTCCTCTGGATCCCATGGTACTCGGCTGGGCAACGTCATGGCAACGACTTGTCAACAAATTCAAGTTTTCACCGCTGCTGAAAGTATGCGTGAAATTGCTATAGCTGATGGTTTAAAACAACGAACCCTAACTTGCTTGTTAAGTAATGGAAGGAAAAAAGGAAATAGGTTGATGTGGCTACAATAGGGAAGAAAGTTTGGGGGAGGGAAACGAAAAGAGATATGCATATGATGGAATATAGAAGGGGGCAATAGAATATAATCGGAGATACTGGACGAAGAGAGCGGACGATTCAGTTTTATGGTGCAATAATACTAAGGACACATACAGAGACACGGGACAAATAGACAGTTACGAGAGAGGGCGATGCGGAGAAGAGTGAGATAGAAGAGAAAGAAATAATACGGTTATGGGAGAACGGGATGGGTAGAGAAAGTGAGATAGAGGAAGAAAGCAGTTCTTTAGGATTTAAGAGTTTATAAAAGTATTAAGAAAAAACCTGCGTGTGGCAACAAATTGTCTTACGATTCGTATCGAAATGGTATGAAAAACTTTCAAGTCACGTAATAAAATTATGCTTAGCTAGGCAATAATTCCAATCGGCAGGGTCAAGGTTTATTAACATTTTTTACAAAAGCAACACGAGTAGGGTGAGTAGTAGACAGAGTAGAGTAGGGTTTTAGATAGACCAAACCTGCGTAAGTAAACGTATGCGAAATCCTGGCTTAAAAACATTAAAGAAGCTCAGTTCTTTCTCTCCCACTTTCGCAAACAGGGCTTGAGACCGTCCAAGGCGTGGTTAAAAGAACTGAGCTTGGCTGCAATGGAGTTGCTGGCTGGCACAGCACTTTTTGAGATGTAGCCTTCTCAAGTGCAGGTGTCTGTGTTACCTGTGCTGGCTACAAGGAGATTAAGAATTGCACAGCAACGTTTCAAGGGAAGAAAAGTTTGTTGCAAGGTGCTTAGTAGCGACTTCTATACGCTGGATGAATGAATAATAGTCAATTCAACAAGCCATGAGGTAGGGTAACTTAAAGAAGTTTATTTGGAGATGATGAAGGTAAAGTAGGATCAAACTCAGTAGACGTCGCAAACTTGCGCGGATTTTGTCTACGAATAATCAATTTATGTGAAATACGTAGTGGTACCTTTTGTGGAAAAACGACAGGGATGGGATGGCGACCAATTTTTGCTGGAACCGTCGCTTTGACAGCATGACAACCATTATTAGGTTTAACTGGCCTGCTATCTCGGGGACAAAACTCTGATGCTTTAGGAGCCCCGCAGTCACAGCTGTGTGATAGACAGTATGGTGAGCAAGGTAGTTTTGTCATGGGCGCCGGCTCGTTGTTGTTATACATATCATGAAGTTGATTCAGTTCGTCGACGACAACTGTGTGTGGAAGACGCACCAGAGGAGGCATTTGATCGACAGTAGCCAATTCGTAGAGTCTAGTTAACATTTGGGAAGCTCGATCACGCATTTGCCTGATAGCAACGCGTCCAGACAAGGACCTACGCTTCAAATGGTATTCCTTAGGATGTTGCGTCACATAGTGATGCCATGGATTAGAAATAAGGATGCCACACACGAGACAGAGACAGGCGTCCTTTGATTTAGATGTAGCCTTCGAATACTCAATCATAGCTTTTACACGTTCTTCAGAAACAAGAGGGTGCTTCTTTTGACAGTGGCTCCACAATTTGTCGGATCGACCAGACCAAGAGCAGACGAGACACTGGACTCGCGCGTGTTTATTTGGCATGCTTATTTAATTCAGTGAAACTAGTTCGTTAAACCGAGAAGCTGAAATTGTGGACAAATTGACATGTCAAACACATAATATACGTCTACTTGAAAGTAAGAAATTACTTAAATGTGCTTATTAAGGAAGAGGAAAAGCTTACAACATTGTAAAGTATAGAAACGGGAAGACAGGGAAAAAGTGTGACATTAAAAATAGGGATGGAGAAAGTACCAGGACAGGGAAGAGACAATGAAGACAGACCTAGAGATAGTAGAATAGACGGTAAGGAAGATAAAGGGGACCGGAAGAAATTGGTTCTTGCTTATTGTATTAATCCATTTAGTGATGCAAAAAGCATTTTGAGAAGATTTACAGTAAAACAGTAAAATAGGATAAATAAATATAATGGGATATAGGAGAACGAATCAAGACAAGAGGTAGAGAAAGTGAGATAGAGGAAGAAGCCAGTTCTTTGGGATGTAAGAGTTTCTAAAACTATTGAGCAAAACCTAGCTGTGCCTAGAATTTTCCTTTTCAAAAAGTATGAAAAAAATATCAAGTCACGCAACAAAATCCCAAAGCTATGCATCAATTGGACAAGGTCAACGTTTTTAACATTTCTTACGGAAGCAAACAGAGTACGGTGAGCATATTAAGTAGACGAAATCAGCGTATAAATTATGGCAAGGCTTATAAAAATCATGGTGCATATTTTCTGCTACTAATTAGAGGAGCCAATGAGTGGCATGATAAAATTATAATAAAAGCAATGATTTAAAACATTAAAGAAGCTCAGTTCTTTCTCTCCCACTTTCACAAACAGGGCTTGAGACCGTCCAAGGCGTGGTTAAAAGAACTGAGCTTGGCTGCAATGGAGTTGCTGGCTGGCACAGCACTTTTTGAGATGTAGCCTTCTCAAGTGCAGGTGTCTGTGTTACCTGTGCTGGCTACAAGGAGATTAAGAATTGCACAGCAACGTTTCAAGGGAAGAAAAGTTCGTTGCAAGGTGCATCAGCAGTGAAGTTCATGCCACGAGGCACTGCAAGTTAGAGATGAGAATTTTATCCCAGTATAAAGTCATAAGATTCGTACCGAAATACCGCGAATAAATAAATCTACGACTGTAGCCATGGGAATTTAGCTAAGCATTCAGCTTGTCGCTCTCCATAATCAAAGAGGAGTTCGGTCGTCTCAGCAATGTCTGAAATTGCAAAGAATCCAATCCTAGCAGTATGGCGTCCAACTTCTTTGCAAGGAGCAATAATTTTAGGAATCAAGTTGGGGTGCGTCTTGCTATGATTAATGTAACGTCCAACAGAAAAGGTCAAAGTGGCATCCTCGCACAATGCTTTTGACCCATAAAAAAAGAAAAATGCGTACGCTGGAGATTCGCCTTCACATTCACGCCTTCTCTCTCTAGCGACTCCTTCTTTACGAGACAACACTGTGCCACCGTAAAAACATACAAAAGATTTAGCCTTTATACATTCACCTGCGTACACTCCGTAGCCTTTTTCACCAGCTGACTGAACCAAAAGCTTTACGTCCTGAAACTTTTTTGCCTTGGAACAGACCTGGAGACAGGAATTTCTACCAGCCAGTGATTCTTGTACCCTGCAAGAAAATGGTTTGTTAAAGAATACGTCACTCAAATACGAATCGTAGAAATAGACAGAATTAATTCCAAACACCAGTCTTCGAAGCTTATACGTACCGTTCTGCAGCGAATGATTCGCCTTCGTCATCATAGCCACGGACAGGGTAAGCAGGCAACGGCTGGTCGGACATGAACCACCAGTAGAGCTCTCCTAGGCGTCGAACGGCTCGCTTTCTTGCAAGTCGAATAGACGGCTGACCAGTGAGCGAGGCATTCATTTGCTTGTAGTCAACTGCGTGAAACGTTAAGTAGTGCGCACGAATGTTGGTAGCAAATTGGTCGCACAGCGCACATAGCTTAGTATCCCTTTTTTTTGACCAGCGCAGAAATTGTACGACACTATTGGCTTTTTCTTCTTCGACGCGATGAAGACTTGTCAGATGTGAAACGAGTCTAAAAGCACGTCCACTATAGCGAGCCGAATTAGGAGGGCACAAAGGGCAGTTGTAATTGTATTGCATCGCAAAGCAGATCTTGTTCTTAATGATTAATTGATTGTAGTAAATCACCAAACAAAGCTGAAAATTGAAAAGGGCATTAAAATGTATATGATAAGTAATAATTGCTTCTTTCACATATTAATTAAGTGGACTAACCATTCGCCAGAAAGTGCATATAAAAGTTGTAATTTTGTTTCATATTTACTCATGAAAGTATATGAAAGTAAATAGTATTATAGACATACATAAAGCCACTTTTATCAAACGTTTACGAATTTAATGAGTCTGAATCCGTTTATGAACTGCATTGAAAATTCCCACTACATTTTGGACACCCGTCGTATATATGTATGGCTTGGCTACAAATTTTATTTGCTACAAAAGCTTATTTCTACAGGCTTCTGCTAAATAGAACTAAATATTGAAATTTGATGAAAAAGCTCAGTTCTTTCTCTCCCACTTTCGCAAACAGGGCTTGAGACCGTCCAAGGCGTGGTTAAAAGAACTGAGCTTGGCTCAAGAGGGATTTCACAGCACTTTTTGAGATGTAGCCTTCTCAAGTGCAGGTGTCTGTTTTACCTGTGTTGGCTACAAGGAGATTAAGAATTGCACAGCAACGTTTCAAGGGAAGATAAATTTGTTGCAAGGTGCATCAGCAGTGAATAGTTGCGATTCTAAAAGATAAGACCAGAGCAGTATCACGTCTGAATGATGCATAAAATGGCTAGTTGACGCCATTCAACACTAATTTTCGTCTTCAGCTTCACTGCTGGAAGACGACGAAACTGATTCAACGTCAGAGTCGTTAGCATTCAGATTGGACTGGCTCAGCTGGTCTGGATTGTTGATGCTACTGATAATGGATTGAACAGAAGCTGGTACATCAAGCTCGACCACTTCTAGTAATATTTCGCGAAATAGTTTGAGAAATTGGGCAGAAAGGCCTGGTTTACCAGCTAAGTTTTCACACACAGAGTTAAGTCTGGCAATAAAGTCGTACCATTCCTCAGAAATAATTTCTAATTCTTCGTTGAATCGCTTGTACTTATGGCTCAAATCCACAGCTCTACGACGGAAACGTATAGAAGGATCGGTTCCGGAGAGAATCTCGTACTTGACGCTGTTGGGATTTCTATAGTCATTGATAGTTCCTCGACCTTCTACTGGCAGTCTGTTAAATTGTCGTTGCATTTCTGTAGTTAAACTTTGAATCCGACGCACGCAGCTTCGGACATGACCTTGGCCCATATTACGACCCGATTCACGCAACCAGTGCTGTCTGTGCACTGCCAACGAGCGAAGATCAGTTAAAATATCCTCTTCGGAGTGTGCTACTGTTGCTGCAAGGGAGTCCTGATACCATTGAGAACCAAGTGCTAAAATTTGCTCTTCCGAGAATGTCAAGGACACATCTAACACTCCAGCTTCCTGCAGACTTTTTGCGTCTTCTAGGAGCTCCTTCATTTCGGACGTTATTTTCTTCAATGTCGTCAATAGAAGCTTGCCGCGCTGCTTAAACCAACTTGGTGCACGTATTAGTTGATGTGCATTGTAGTGGTACAGAATTTGCGACATACACGTGCTTCGACGATCCGTTCGCATGTACTTTAGAAACTTTCCAAATGGTCTCAACTCTGCCCAAGCTCTCTCCGTGTTTTCCCCGTCACAGAGGCCTGCGCCTTGAGTGACGCGAATAGAAAACTTGTTTTGACAGTTTGGTTGATGACCGAGAGCGTGAAAAGCGTTAACAGCGCAGGAGAAGCATTGAATGTCCGCGCCTGACTTCGAAATTGCAGATTGTACACGTGCCAAAACACGGCATCCTAGAATGTTGACGAGCAAACCATTTTGAGTGTCTGTATACTTTTAACTTTAGAAAAACCTTATAATTGGAAATAATGACTCAAAAAGTAGATTGATAGAGAAACAAGTGAGAGTAAAGGTATATGGGAGGTTTTAACGGCTTATAATGACTTCCTTTTGAACGTCTCAAATAAAAGCACAGAAATACAAGCAGCAACTTACCAACGTCATAGATGAGAAGAAACTCTTTTGAAATTGCTGCATTACGGAAGTAATGCTCAAGGCACTGCTCTAGATAACAGAATCTTTCTCCAGTGGTTGTAATGTTGCAACCATTTAGAAGACGATTGTGACGACAAAATAGGCCAAAGAAGCCGTAGACGTCGTGTCTACCAGAGCCTCGCGATGCGGGTTCAACGGTTCCAGCTCTCCAGGAAGGGCAATTTCTTTCTTCGGCTGGATTCCTTGATACGTCAGCATTAACATCAACATGAACCAAAGGAGTAGGAAGGCAACGATCCTTTGGTGTTGGAGCTAGCTTAGTACCCATAGATGAAAACCGTTGCCATCCGAATAACGCATCAGCACATACGACTGTTTTGCGAGTTCCTTGAACAGGACAGGAAAGACATTCCGTCGGCCACTTAGCCTTGCTATTTTGCAGTTGACGAAATCGTAAAAGGATGCACTTTTTGATCAGAAGCTGGTACATACTATTGACATATTTTTTTTAAATTTTGCCTGGCCAACAGTAGGACCGGATAGCAGAGCATTGACGGCTCTGTGGGGCGGAAGTTGACCATTCATGGTTAAACTGTCCAAGGATGTTAATAAACTGAAAGAAATGAACTTGGAACATCCAACGTCTTCAGAACAAGGAAAGTAGCCTTTAGAGAGTAGCGCATCGATCTTGTTGCACGAATCACAGGTATAAATCACTGCCTGTACGGTTCCATGTAAGTCTTTCAGTTTAACGTCAGACGCGTTGCTAGATCCGTCTTCCTCACAAAATGCGCAGCAAAATATTTTGATAGTTGAAGTTGTTAACAGGGACTCTTCAAACATTTGCGTTTCCATATTCCACATTAAAAACTTGTGTGGGGCAAAGTCACCATGCGTTGCAACTTTACAAGTGGAACAAAAATCTAGCTGGCAGTTAACACAGCGAAATATACCTTCTTCTTTGCGGCATTTAACACAGAAACTCAGAATAAAGTGCTTTTCATATGCACTTCCATGTAAGTCAGAAAAGGCATCATAATCTTCCCACTCGGCGTCTGTCTCCTCGACTGGCGCATCAGAAGCACTTGGAAAATCATGAGAGCCATCATTTTCCGAAGGATTTGGAGCATGTCGGTTTAATCGCCATTGCTTAAATGCAGCAGCAGCAGCAGCAGCAGTTCGTTTATGGCTGCTCACAGTTGTTAATTTTCTTGGACGCCCACGCCTACCAGTATACAGTAAGGCTTCGAATTTATCCTCAATTATTTTAGTTCTGCGTCGCGACATAATCTAAAAATTTGGCGAGGATAATGTATTTTATATAAAACTGTCACTTAGCCAAACAAGCAAGGAGGGCCTATTGTTTTTCATGTTCTATTTATTGAAATCTGTATCTTCTGGGCTCATGAATATTATTACTAAATCCAAGAGACAATATGGCCAATAGGAATTGCCATAAAATTGCCATAGGAATTCACTTAAGAGCTTCAAATAGTATATCACTTGTATAATGCATTAGCTGGAACTTGCAATTGCAAGTGTGTCCATAGCCCCTTAATAGTATTTGTGTAGACTATAGCTAGTATCTTGTAAATTGATAAATTGATAATGCGATTTATTTACTATAAAATACCCCATACAAAATATCCAAATGGTAGGCCTAAAGCTTAGCAATTTGTCTAAGATTCTTGGAAAGGATTGTTACAGGGATAGATGGATATCCTGCTATCCTATTACATATGGCTTTTATCACTTTAATAGGCAGAATATCCAATAAAAACTAATTTGATATAGGAAAGTACATATATGCCAAATCTGGCTCAAAGCAACAAATTTTCTAATTTATTGTTTCTAGTTTTAAAATATCCTGGGTCAATTAAATGCCATTTATGGCATTTATTATAATGTAATGTAATAACTGATATTGCATGTGATATTTTTAATTTTCAAAGTGAAACAATTGGTACATAAAATGTTTTTAAGGTCAAAGTGGGCACAGGCAGAATGATGATTTTATTTTATACAGCCTAGTCTGCAATACAAAATTATGCCTTTTTAAATAATGAATTAAAAAATACATTTTTTAATACTTTATATCATAATGATTTGATATAATTATTTTCTTATAATAACTGCTCCTTGTATTATTAAAGTTACTAAGATAGATAAACCTATCAATAAAACCCTATTAAAAGATTATAAATCAGTGCTGCCACCCACAAACTTATAAAACTTTAACTAGACAAATTGGCATTATTATTCATTTTCTCTTTGAATAAACAACTTACATTTTTTGTAAACATAATATTGTTTAAGCCACCCTTGGCTTTGTGATTAATTTTTTCTTTACTGTGAAGTATTCAGACTCCTAAACTAAAAGAGTAACTTTAAATACAGGTATATTAAAAGTAAGCTCAAATTCTCATTTAGAATTTGCTTTAAAATTCCCATCAAGAATCAGTTCCAATTCCTAGAAGGCATTCAAAAATCACCTTTAAAACCTAATTATTGCCCTTTGCATACTACTTAGTAGTGTAATTTTTTTAAAACAATCAGTATCTTTTTGTTTATTGTTATTTTACAAAAAATTAAATTTTAATTGACTTTAAAATAACTCAAAATATTTATATTCCAGAAATATCTGAAGTTGAAAAAAGAGAAAATTGCAATGGTATGTTTTGAGCAAAATTTTGTCCTAATATCTTGAATCTTTTATCAATAAAATTCCCTAAAAATATTTGCTTTCTGTATTGTAGGATGTCTTGGAGATTACTAGCACTAATAAGAATAATGAGCACACTAATGTTGATAATAATGACAATAATGACCCTGTCCCAGCAGAGCCTAAAGTTCAAAGCGATTTGGCTGACAATGAAATTGACACAATTGTAATAGAAGTAGCTAATGAGAAAGTGAATGCTGACAGTCAGTGTATTTCTGATCAAATAGATGAGGTGCAGAATGCAGATTCTTGCGATGAGCCTGTTAAATCCTCTGCTATTAAAAGTTTAGAGGTACATTAAAAATCTTGATAGACTTTTTTAAAAGTATTCTTTGCTGCAACTGAAAAAAATAGAGAATAGTCTCAATGCCCCTTGTTAAATTTTCAACTTTAACCCCAACTTCATTCATTGAAATTTGACTGTTCTTACTAATATATATTAGATAAATATATGTGGATAAATATATTTGATAAATATCCAATATTCTATTTAATTAAAAAATTCTAACCAATATTCTAATAATTCTATTTTAAAGTATAAAAATAAACTGTGTATAGCCTGGAGGACCTGCATTTGTGCATGGAATGGCATCCATTATAAAAAACTGAGCTGTGCCAGCAATTTTGTAATGTTGGCTTCTGCTATTACAGGGCAAGATGCAACTTTATTAAAGTGAATCTTCAAAACAAAGAAGAATTTTGACTCCTTGTTTGGTCTCATATAAGAAATTATATACTTAGTAAATGTATGCAATTGCAAGCCATACATTTTAGATTCAATTTATAACTTTATACTTGTTTGTTTTCTTTATCAAGTCAATATAAGTCCTAAGAATAATCTTGTGGTCATAAATTAAATAATACATAAAAGATCCTATATAATATATGGGAATAAAATACAAGCAATGCAGAAGGAAAAAAAAGTAGGCTTAATTTGCCATTGTTGCAGCAGGTTAGGCATTTTTGGTTTACTTTGTATTCCTTATTTGTGCTTTAGTAGTACCTTGTAAATATAATATTTGCAGAAATGCCTTAACAGTTGCTATTGGCTAGTTCAGCATGCAATTATTTTATACTTAAAGCATAAATGGAGCTGGAAAAAAGTTTCTAATCCCTAAGACATATGATCACAGTTAGCTGTAAATCAGGGATCTAGAATTTATATTCTAATTTTATAATAGCTACCTAACTAGCTAGAACATCCTAAAGATTGCTATTTGCTAAGGCAATTAAAAAGTTCCAAGTATATGTATAAAATTAAATGTCATATGTAATAAACTATTTAGACCTGATTTATAGTCCTGAAATATTTTATCAATATCATATTTAGCTATCAATAGCTACACCATTTGTTTCAGTTGGATCGCTATAGAAATATTTCAATAATATGGCTATCAGAATTCTTTTTGCCTTACCTTTTAGATGCAGTTAACGTTGGATAAAAAATTAACCTGAAATCTAAACTTAAATAACGACTTGAGTAGTGCAAAAATCGTGCTAAATACTACAAATTTAGCAATGAAAGGCTAAGTTATGATAAAAGTTACGAATGATAACTTGTTTTTCGAAAATTGTAAAATTACCTTGGAAAAAGATTATATGAGAATGCTAAAAATAAAGAATTGATCTGATTAGCTAGATAGGAAATAAAATACACTTTCCGATCGAGCAAAATTTATATTAGCTGAGCTAAAAAAGGTAAAGAGGATTATATAGTTTAGAGAAGAAAAGAAAAATTTGTAGAGCGCTTTTTAAATTTACACAATTTTGTCAAAGTAAAACAAAACATGTAGTGTATAGAAACAAATATATAATTAATAATATTTACCATGTCAAGTGTAAGTTATTATTTATATAATTAATTTAGCACAAATTTCTTTTATATAAAGGTTATTTTCAATACTTCTAAATTGCGGCTGCACTATTTTGTAACAGTTGTGTTTGGAACGCAACGTAACTAGATTAAAAAAGGACATAATCATTAAATTTGATTGCAAGCAAAATAGCATAGTATTTTTTTATCAATTTTAGTTGTGTCTTGCGATGGTATACAATGAAAGTAAAAAATTACTAAGTGCTGACTTATTTTTACGCTTTTACAGAAAAACAAAGTTAAAGACAACTTGTTTTGTATATTTGCAAATAAAATGTTTTTTCTGCTTTTTTGGTTTCTGTTAAACTAATTAATATTTTAATATAATATATTTACATAAAAGAATAGTATTTCTTGCCCCGGAGTCAGCAATTTATTTGATTTGTCGACTAATATTTTTTTCAATGTAAAATGCACGCACGCATAGCCAATAACCAATTCGTGAGCAGACTGAGACTAGCACTACCGTAATATGATGACAAATAGGGAATAATTTTTAAGCAGTGCTTTGGGGTGTGGGCCCAGCCCTAAAATTGGCTGCGAAATGCAGTAAATGTATTTTTAGAAATTGAATCAATTAATTACTTTGGTCCAAGTTGTCCTTCTTCTTTTTTATTATTCTTTTTATGCCTTAGGGTGATTAAGCTAAAAATGCTGAGGTGGCACTTTACTATTACTACAGCTACAGAATCTGAGAAGTCCCTCGGAATCGGTTTCTGTCTCTCTCTGCCCCGATCAAGGTCTACTATGGTAGTACTCATTTTATATTTGCAAATGCGGTCCGAAAACTGTTACTTTCTTATAAAATCAATGAAAATTGGGCTTCTGGCTCAGAGAATTGAGGTTTATGCCTGCCATTAGACATTCTAGACTATCTTCTCTCAAATTCTTTAATGTATACTCTTCTAGGATTCGCTGCTGACAAAATATGTGAATTTTCAGCCCAGCAATTCGATCATATGCGAATTAAACGAAATGGCCTGTGGCACCTGGGTCACAAGTGTGGTCATATTTGACAAACAATTTATTCCCAACCAAAAAAGTAATTTCAGACTACCAGAATTGATCTGTGCCCTACTCTATCCCTATCCATATTCGTAATTAGCGTATATAGATTAAATGTGACCCGCCTCATGGCTTAATGCAAAAGCACGCGGCTTCTGCTATGATTTTAAAACCAACCTGGGTAGTTTAATTTGATAATTTCTTCTTTAGTCTGTATTATTTATAGTAACAATTTTACGATTAAATTCCTTTTAAATTAAGCATTCTGAGTTAAGTTGAATTCGCGCCACTCGACTGGTTGATAAGGAAATGCCATGGAAAGCGCTGGATAATTGTCTGTTCTGACCAGCCAACCAGCAGCCAGCCCACACCCTTCCCCCACTGCCCATTACTCACCCGCCATGAGCTATTCCCCGCTAGCAGAGCTCACCTCACCGTGAGCTATGCCCCTCTAGCGGGCTATTTTTTCCGTGAGGTGAGCTCTGCTAGCGGATGGCAATAAACTGCCTCTACAGTAAAAATGGGGCTCACACCAACCCCGCCCTTCCAACGATCGATACTTCTTTCTACTGAGGGAGAATGGCAGCTTTGTTTCTTAGTCGGGCTCGTCAGCTCGTCTCCTTTAGTCCCTCCCCTTCCCCTTATCACTCCCAGTCACTGACAGTCCTTGATCATGTGTCTTTTTGCATGCACATTTATTTTTAATTGTATGAGTCGCATAACTATAGGTTATCTTCCAAGAATTATTCTGTACATTTCTTTCTATTCAATTCATACCTGGCCTGTGTACATGTACAAAGCACCAAGAACACCAAATTATGCGGTTAGATGACTCATGGCTCAGAGTTATTTTACTTCTAGAGCTTCTAGTTCTTGAAGTGGCTCCAAATGAAAGTACAGTGTATTTGGGTGCCGTTTCTCAAAGGATTCAAGTGCTAATTGACAGCATTGTTGAGACAATGGCGCTCTAGCTGTTGTTTATGTTCATACTCCCGGACTCAGTTTCGCTATAGTTGTATTGGTTATGGACTCTGACTGACAATATACAGAGTACTTCTTTTCAGCTACTAAAAAATAAATAATACACGACTGTTACTTTCCTGGAATTTTTATTTATTGTTGCATAATAAATTTATTTATGGATGTTTTGCAATCGAAATGTGACAGCATATTATATTTCGATGGACACAATTATACTTTAGGCCATTGAATTTCTTTATATTTTTGTTAGGACGTAGAAATAACTTAATTGCTATAAAGAGAATAAAACATTATTATAAATTGTGAAGACTTTCCCGCGAAATTTTCCTGCAAAGTATATAGAAATATAAATTTTTGCAGCACAGTGTACTTCAGAACCCCGATCAACAAGTTATAAAAGTAGAGAAAATTATTTGCCACATGGTTAGGAACTAAGTCTATTCGCATTCACTGACGCTCACGGCAGAAAGTGCACTTGCGGTTTATGTAGCAGTCCTTCGCTTCACTAAGCAGCTTTCTGGTTTCCTCGTTGACTGCTGCAACAACCAGATCCCTTGTGGCGTCGGGAAAGCTTAGTTTTGTTGTAGCTAGGACAGCCTCAAAAATGTGCTCAGGATATTTTTCTTTCCCCTCAGTTCTTGATGGGCCAACGGCATACTTAAACCGCTCGAACCCAATAATGGACAGCCTAGACACCAACTTGGCAAAATAGGCTGCAGAGCTGCTCTTCACCCTAAGCACGTGACAAAGCCTGGGGTCAGCACCGTCAGCAAAGTCAATCGGAGAGCGAAAATTTTCTACTACATCATACTTAGACAACGTTTTGCAATGCAAGCTGATGTCGCTGATTGAAACATCAATCTCCTTGCCTTTGTGCTGCAATGCATGGGGCGGCAGCTGTGGTGTTTGAATCGTCGCAGTTGTTGAAGTGCGATTTAGCTGCAATGGTGTTGACACCTGACTTAAATGCGAAGGTCCAGGTCCCCTGTTCTCGCTCGTCCCTTCTTGATGTTGATTCAATATCATGAGCTCCAAAAATTCGACAGACGATTTAATGGCTCTTAAGTCCGCCGCCATGGACTCCATTTGAACTACCAATTGCTTGACTTCAGTGGAGAGCTCAATGATGCTTGAGTGCTCCTGACTCTGTCTTCCTTTGTTATAATTTATGATCTTCTCAACGCTCGCCAGAACTTTCTCCATCATTGTTGGATCAGTTGAATGAAGAAATTCAGATACCACTGGATCACGCATCGCAGTTTGAGCTGTTTGGTCAAGCAAAGATGCAGCAGATGCAGCAGGTGCAGCAGATGCAGACGCAGCAGATGTAGATGCAGCAGATGGAGCAGGCGCAGCAGATGCAGACGCAGCAGATGTAGATGCAGCAGATGGAGCAGGCGCAGCAGACGCAGCAGGCGCAGCAGACGCAGCAGGCTCGGCTTCATGTGCAGGTGACATGCGCTGTAGTACTGTTGCAATGGAGCTGGCCTGCGCCACCGATCGTCTGACGAGTTTTGTAGCTACCGCAGCGGCTGAAGACACCGATTTTCGTTTTGCTCTTTGTTTCGAAGCCTTCTCAATTGGGGCCTGACAGACCGACGACTTGGTCGCGCGGACTGCAAGAAAGCCGTTGAAGTTGCAGCAATCTTTTTCTTGCTGTCTTCGCTGCTTTTCCGCTTCAATGGCTTTGAATCTGGCTGATCTGCTGAACGTATAGTCCAGTGATCTGGCATCACTCATGTTCTCTGGAATTTAAACCGATAAAATAATTCTGCTTTTAATTGAAAAAGCGTGTGTGAATACCCCTGGTCGTGAATAGCAATAAATTTTGCTTCGTAGGAATATATTTTATTAACAAGATTTCTTAAGTACATGCATTTGATTTATTTAAGAAGTGTAATTTACAAATTCAACTGCTGTACTCTCACCTGACTTGACTTACTTGACTTAGCTGCAGGGAGGTCCCAGAGGGGACGCAGCGGGAAGGCGCAACCGCCCATTCCGCTAACCCCTGGACGACCGACGCGCCGTTATGGACGAATGGTTGGCGTCGCCCAGGGGGGTCCCTCGGTGTCGCCGGCAGCTATGTTGCTCCCTGGAATTGGGAGTTCAGCCCTGCGGGTTGCCCGGAGGAAGCGCATGAGCTGGTTAAAATTTTCGGGTTTGCACGCATCATAGATAGAAGTGTGTGGCCCGAGGAATTTAAGTCTGGCCCGCGTGAAGGCGGGGCAGATGCTGACGAAGTGCTCAGCTGACTCGTCACCCGAGTTGCAGAAGCTGCAGGTGGCGCTAGGAATGCTGCCCTGCAGGTATTGGTGCCTGGAGAAGCAACCATGGCCTGAGAGGGTCATAGTGGCAGCCCGGATGTCCCTCCGCGAAAGCCGGAGGAGGAGGTTCCGGAGCTGGCGAGAGGGCTGTGGAACAGCACCTCTAGATTGCCTGCAAGTGATGCAGTTCGCCCAGAGCGAGTAGTGCTGGGTCTTGACCCACGTTTTGATCCGTGAGTTGATGACACAGGAGGGGGTCGGGACGAGGGGCTCAGGCCCAATGCAGGATCCAGATGAGCCGGCTTTTGCAAGCGCATCAGCGAGCTCATTTCCCCGGAAACCTTCGTGTCCCGGCACCCACTTAAGAGTGATTTTGTTGGATGAGCCCAACATGTTGAGGTGCTTGACACAGTCCAGGACTGTTGCTGAGCTGACACTGCAGCTGCAGATGGCGTGCAGTGCAGCTTGGCTGTCAGAGTGGAAAATGATGTCCTTGCCAGCAACGCCAGAGGCGAGAAGCTCTGCTGAGCACGAGCTAATAGCTAGGACTTCATTTTGAAAGACACTAGAGCTGGTTCCAGTGTACTGGGCGTGGGTGGCGATGACCCGCCCATTGAGAATAATGCAGACACCGAAACCGGTGTTAGCTGACTGTTTGGAACCGTCAGTATAACAGTGGATCTCTCCAGGGTTCCAATTGTCACTAATGGAGTCACGCGAGTCGATGGCTACCGAGTAGCGTTGTCTCACGTTGAGCGTTGAAGCGATGCTGTCCGTGAGGACTTGGTAAGCTTCGCATTCACTGAGGATGTTGAGGCACATATCGCTGTGTGGGACCAGGTTCCACTTAGCTGGTGCTCTCATATAGCGGAAGTTTATACCGGCGTCAAGGAGCCGCCGGGTTGCTCTAGCCGCCTCCCCTTTAATAAAAAGGTCGAGGGGGGGCAGGTCGAGAAATGCTCCCATACCAGCAAAAGGTGTGGATCTGGTAGCATTGCAGATCAGCCGACACGCTCGTCCTTGGATTGTGTTGAGCCTATCTGCATGGCTTTTAATCTGGGTAGCACTTACCCAGACTAAGGAGGCGTAGGTAATGGCGGGTCTAACCACAGAGGTATAGATCCACCACAAACGCTTTGGGGACAGTCCCCAGGTGGTGCCAAGCGCCCGGCGAAGCTGGGCTAGAATTGCAGAGGCGCGTTTGGCTTTAGCCTTCACATGGCTAGACCAGTTAAGCCTATGGTCGAGAGTTACCCCGAGGCACCGGGTCTGCTTTGCGAAGGCAACGTCTCTGCCGTAGAGCTGCAGAGGCTTAATGTTCCAGCGGGTTTTGCTGGTAAACATGATAGCGACAGTCTTTGGCTCAGAGAGCTTAAGACCATTGCTGCGGGCCCAGGTTTCTGCTCTGCGAAGAAAGGTTTGCATGAGATCCCTGAGAGTGCTGGGCGAGGGTCCTGCCACGATAGCAGTAACGTCGTCCGCATAGCCGACTTTGAAGACGGGATCTGGTCCAGGGCTCCTGAGTAGAGCGTCGATGACCATGTTCCAAAGAGTTGGAGTGAGGACGCCGCCTTGTGGGCCTCCTTTACAAACTCTGGTAGTGGCAGTGTGCCCAAGAAGATGGGCAGTGACCGTACGGTTGGAGATCATATACATGATCCAACGTATGATGGTAGAGTGGGTATTGCGATCGCGAAGGGCACTCTGAAATGCATCAAAAATAACATTATCAAAGGCCCCCTCTATGTCGAGGAATAAGCCGAGAGCATAGCCGTTGCCCAGCACGGCTTTCTCTAGCTTTTCAACAATCGCATGGAGTGCGCTGTCAGTGGACCTTCCAGGGCGGAAGGCGTGCTGATTGTTACTGAGAGGCATGGCTGTTAGCTCGCAAGCCAGCAGTCGCCAATGTACGAGCCTCTCAGTCAGCTTTAACAGAAACGAGGTTAAGCTGATGGGCCTGAAGGCCTTAACGCTCTGATAGTCGCCTTTTTCCGGTTTGGGAATAAAGACAACACGAGCGTTAGTCCAACTTTTGGGAATGTACCCTAGCTGGATTGTGGCCCGCAATATGTTGCAGGTGATTCTCAGAAACCTGGGGATCTTGGCTGCCTCGCGCAAAAGGACAGGGTAGATACCGTCAGGCCCTGGGGATTTGAAAGGCTTGAAGGTTTTGACTGCCTTAGCAATCAGTTCCTCATTAATAAAGCTCGCAGCCAGGTTGGATCCTTCCAGCGAATGGTTGGGTTCCGTGCCAGCTGTGGGAACCTCGGGAAAAAAGCTGCCCAGCATTTGCTGCAGCACTTCCTGAGGTTCGTTGGTGAGAGAGCCATCATCTTTTTTGATCATGGCTAGTTTGGACATTTTGTCCATAGTAAGGGCCTTGACCAGCCTAGAGGTGGGCCGGTCTTTGTCCAGCTCGTCGCAGAATTGGCGCCACTTACTATCCTTGGCCCTACGGATTTCACACTTGAAATGTCGCGAGGCGTGTCGGAAGAGATCCATGTCGTCAGGGTTACCCGACTTCATGGCACGGCGATGAAGACTTTTGGCCTTTTGCCGGAGTTTTCCCAGTTCCGGGTTCCACCACGGAGCTGAGGTTTTGCCTTTGTAGGCCCGAATGGGGCAGGACGCTTCGTAGGCCGCAGTGATGCAGCCCGAAAGCGTCTCAGCCGCGTGATCGACACCCTCGCAACTCTTAATCGGATCGTTATCCATGAGTTCCTGAAGGTGAGAATCAAGGGTAGCCGTGAAGGCTGCCCAGTCAGTGTTACGGATGTTGCGTCTCCAAGTTATTGGAGATGGTCGCTTAGTGTCCGTAATGTTGAAGGCTATAAAGAGATGGTCAGAGAAGGATGGCTCATCGGTCCAGACCCTCCACTCCGTAATCCTGTCAAAAAGTTTAGGAGAGGTAAGGGTGGCATCGAGAACCTCCGTCCATCTGCCATTGTTAAAAGTAGGTGTGCTTCCGCGGTTGCAGAGCATAAGGTTGGTGCCGGAGATAAGAGCAAGAAGCTCTTCCCCTCTGGTGTTGGTATCCTTACTGCCCCAGTGCTGATGGTGGGCGTTAAGGTCTCCGCCCACCAGGAGATCAGCATTCTGGTTCTCGCAGTATTGCGCAAGGCGCAGTAAGCTCTCTGGAGCTGGGTCTCCGTTGCCAGGAATATAAATAGAGGCGATGAAGCACTGGCGAGGAGATAGGTAGTTGGATTGGATGACACAGAGGTCCCCATCCGAAAGATCAGTCCTCAGCCAAGCCTGAAGATGGCTGGCAGCAAGGATGGCCGCACGCGGGCGGCTGTTCCCCGGGCCACACACATAAAAATCACAGTAGCCAGAAGGGATATTGGTTAACATACCATTGTAAATCCAGGGCTCCTGGATCAGGATGAAACCTGGTTGATACAGTTCTGCAATCTTCATCAGATTAACTGATGCTGATACGCAATGCTGTAAATTTATTTGTACACAATAGGTCGCTCCTTTGGCGTTGCGGAGCTTATCCATACTGTACTAAATGCAAAAACTGGCTGTTTTCCCGTGACCTTTAAGGGGATCGTAAAAGATCGTCCTCATCCCAGGTCGACGGGAGATGGCTGGGAGAGGGGAGTCGATCCACGTCCATGGCCTCCTCCTCCTCCCCGGCTTCACCGTCAGACTCCACAGACTCCGAGGTCAGGGTGGAGAGGGTATCTCCATCTGAATCGTCGTCTGCAGACCCCACCAGAGTCGCCGAAGAGGGCTCGGAGTCCGAAGTCGTGGTCTCCTCCGCAACTCCTTCTCCAGATGGAGAGTTTTCCTGCTCCTGGGGTTTGGCCGAAGCCTCTTCCTCAGTCGCAGAGCTCTCGCCTGTAGTAGGGTCGGGCTCAGTGACAGCCTTGGGATCGGCTTGCGCCTGGGGTTTGGCCGAAACCTCCTCCTCGGTCGCAGAGCTCTCGCCAGTTGGGTCGGGCACAGTGGCAGCCTTGGGATCAGCTTGCGCCTTTCCTTTGGCTTTGGGCTGTGCCTTCCCGCCGCTGGAGACACCAGGGTTGGCCTTCGCCTTCCCTTTGGCAGTTTTGCCTCGGCGAAGCCTGAGCTTCAAAGCACCCAGCTGAAAAAGAGAGTCGCTGGGGTACTTTTTTGTCCAGGCCTCAGACAGACCGAGGACAACCGTATTTCCCGCGTCGCCCCTACGAACTTTCCGATGATAAATCAGTCCGCTCGCAGGGAGTTCGGGGTTCAGGCGCAGTAGGACCTTCCGGATTACATCCGGTCCCGCTGCGGTGCTCTTCGCAGGGACGAACACCAAGTAGGGTGTTGTCTTTGGACGTTGACCCTCCCGCGAGAAAAGGGGGCGGCCGAGATCAGCGTCCAAGGAAATCGCCGGCAACCGTTGGAGCAGCTGCCGGGCGTCTTCCTCACTGCTCGGAGCAATGAGAATGGTTGGTCCTCGAAGGACCATGCGCTCGATGCCGATGGAGATACCCTCCTCGACAGTCAGCTCAATGAGGAGAGAGTCAATGGCGCACCAGACCTCTTGAAGCTGATCTGTGGACCAGTCCCGGTCGCGACACTGAACGATCACTCCCGGGATCTTGCCCTTGGCTTTTGCTGCGAATGTCGCCCCTGTTGGGGCTTCCCCGCTAGCTTGGGCCATAGTTTGCGCCGTGGCTTGGGCCTCAGCCGCAACGGCAGCCTCCCCAGAGGGCGCCGCCGCAGCACTGCTGGGGCCTTCACCAGCCTGCCCGTCAGGTTGCTTTGAGGAGCTGCTTGCTTCAGCACCCTTGGCGGGCGCCGCCGCTTGAGCCCTCTCGGCTTCCTTTTTGGCCTGCTTTTTGGCGCGTTGTTTGGCGCGTTTGCGCTCAAGCCGGGCTTTCTGAGCCTCGTCGGATCTGCCAGTTTTGGCCGGTCCTTTTGGCTCATTGCCCATGGGTCCCTTGGATCCACCAGCGGAGCTGGCAGGTCGCTTTGGACCCTCCGGATGGTTTCGGCGTTGGTTGGATCTGCCAGCAGAGCCGGCCGGTCCTTCCTTCGCCACGGTAGAGGATTCAGTCAGTTGGGATCTGCCAGCTAAGCCGGCCGGTCCCTCAGACTGAGGTTGGAGTTTGGAAGGGTCTCCGTCCCTAGAATTTTGGTTTTTATCCATAATCGGCTCGAAGGCCATGAGTAAAAATAGGTGGTCTTCCCCGAAGGGCAAGGTACCCGCCCGGCCGATTCACCAAAAACCGGGCAGTAGACCGAGGAGAAACCCTCAAGGCTGGCCCGACACCAAGAGGGGGAACCGCTAGCGACCAGAATACTCCCTGGCCAAAAACCCATCAGCGCGGTAAACACTGGGGCATGTTAGAGGGCGCGTTTAAGCCTCGCCAAAGCCCGTGGACTGGCCACGTACCCTGCTAGCCATGGGGGCTAGCCATGGTTTTAGGGTAGAACCCGGCCCCAGCTTCCTCAGAGAGGTACCTGGGTACCCAAGGCCTGGGTAAGCGAGCCAGGGATGAAACCCTGTACCCAAATTTATATACCGGCTGGGTGGTGCCGGCGCCAGAGCCCAAGCAGTTTGGTTGGCCTAGGGCCAGCCTTAACGCTCGCGGGACGAGAACCCTTGGGTTGACTTGCAAAGCGGGGGTGGCGTTTTGCGGCTGCCAGTGGCAGAAATAGTGCGCGCAAATCACCACCTTGCCATGTCTGCCAAAAAGAAGGAGGCAGGTGCTGAGCATCGCAGATCGTAGCCCGTGGGCCTAATCTGACTCATACACAGCTGGCGTTCCGCAATGCCCGTGCGAGCTACTCTCACCTGATATGCCTAATGTCTCTATTAAGAGTTTGCTGCCTCTGTACTCAATCTCGGTAGTTTCCCCTATATTGGGTGCACAGCGCTTCTTCATTTCGATAGTATCAATTAGTCCGTCATAGTCAAATAAGACAAGCACCCAAACAGGTGCGTCTAATGGCGAGCGTAGTCTAGAGGATATACTCATAATGGCAGGTACTTTCGAAGTAGAAATATTTATTGACAAAAATTGCTCTAAAAGGATAAAAAAAATTAAAGCCAGAAGGCAGAAGCCTTTTACGAAAGAAGAGAACTTTCTTCGCAGAGAACACCCCAATCTTTCCCTGTGCCTCTTCACTATTGGACCACCGCCATCGAATCAGAGACCGTTTCCGTAAAATTCTGTGGAATTCCATAGAATGCTATGGATTCTATGCGCCATTCCGTTGCAAGTACTGTATCTTACTACGAGTTTTTCAGCCGTTACTACTCGTACAACCAATTCGTGAAAAATGCACTACCAAATGCAGCAATAAATTAATCTCCGAGAATACAGCAACTTTTTAAATAATTTGTTGCAATACAAAGTGAAACACCTTTGAAATTTTGAAATATGAATATTTCTCTCAATGTAGGAGGTCAACAAATTAATTTTGTTTACTAAATTATAGAACTAAATGTAAGGTTAGGCTTGCGATTTTTCCTAAAATGTCTTTTTTTAACTATAGCAGATTCACTGCCAGAAGACTTGAAGCTTTGCTGGCAAGAAAAAGCCCGAGTCTTGCAAAGGCAGAACATCTAATAAAACGATTATAAAAGTAAAGCATTATTGGGGTACCTTAATCCGTACGTACGAACGTAGCAGTACCACAATCAGCAGTTACATACATGTAGTCAGGTTCCACGAATTGCATGGCTAAGATCAGGCTGGTGGTATGTGGCGTTGGAGTATACTCGCAAGCGTAACATTGTACTGTTGTACTTCGAGTCGGTCAGCTTCCCATACATGTACTTGTTGTCCTCATTGGCTCATTGGCCCTCATTGGTTTGTCATAATTAATTATTTAGAGGCAGACTTTATTTGTCACAATCTTATTTGTTGGCGAATCTCTATAGTTAGCCAGGTCAGTCATTCCGAGCTATACTCTTGAGGTTGAAATGAACCGGGCAATTATTCTAATTTGTATTGGTGGTAAGGAGAGCCACGACTGATAAAAAATCAGGAACGAAAAACAGAGATATTTTTTGATCTGCATGATTAACTTTGCATGATCTGCAAAGTTAATCATACTTACTGTATATGCATACAACACTGGGCCTTTTAATCGGATTTTCGACGCCTAATTCAAAATCTCTGAAAATATTTGACGATAAATCGACAGTTTGCCGTAACTTTTAAACAATCTAATGCTTACATCAATTCGTCCAATGCCGATTAAAGACTAGCTGCGATTGTGCGATCTGATGCCTGAACTTGGATCTGTACACAAACTTGAAGAAAACTGTTTAGGAAGAATCTCCCAGTATTTGAGAGGCCTAACTTAGCAATGCAAATGGTGTGATAACTATTTGTCTACACCCCTTAATATGTTAAGCGTAATTGGTTTACAAAAATGTTAAATCTAAAAGAATTACCACAATTATAACAAATGCTATTTTTATTTTTTCGATTGAAACGACCTGCAAAACGATAAATTTACGAAAGGCAAAACATCTATAAGTGTGATATACGGTAATCAATTACAGTGATAAGATCTTGCTAACTTGGTGTAATTCTTCTGCATCAAATTTCAAAGAAAGTCGTGATCCTAAATTTTTATTTGTCCTGCTAATCCTGCTAATTATCGTGGCATTTCTGTGCAGCCTATCCTATGAAATCCTTTTGTAGGCCAAACTTTATCAAATTCTGGTTAGACACATTATTTACTGTCAATAATTTTATCTCTAGTTTTCAGAATGGCTATAATGTAAACCTACCCACGGTACTATTGATCAATGTTTTAATATTTATAACATTCTTTGCATTCTTTGCATTGCATTCTTAACATTCTTTTAATCTTATTTTTATGTATAGTATAGGCCTATGCAAGCCAATTTTTCTCTTAACATCGATGAACAAAATTAATAAAGCCATAGCTAAAAGTGTACTACAAGGCACCCTCTTTCTACCACTTTATTTGAGCTTTACATTGAATTGAACTGATGACTTTGTTGAGTATCTTCATTTATTTAGTAATAGATCTAGGGAGCTATCTTTCAAAATTGTTTGTTAAATTATTTTCTTATTTGAATTTGCAAAGTGATATGTCCACAATTCCAAAATGATGTCTATTTGCATGCCATGTGGTGTGGCATGAACTACAGTGTACCTATATGGCCAAAATCATGTTCATGGTATTGACTTTATGAATTTTAAGGGAGATAGGCTTGTAGTTAGGAACATTAGCTGCCAAACTAATAATATTGGGATTCAAGTGCTTTTCACTTCAATGTGGTTAGACAACCTTTGGTTTCAATATAGATTGTAAGCAATGTTGTACTTTGTTTCGCATAATTATTTAAATTACTTTTGCTAATTGGGCCAACGTGCCACAAAGGGTTTAAATTCATGCAGACTTGTCATGCCATGTCAACCTAAAAGGCCAAAGACACTTTTAGGCAAGTTTTAGTGAGGGATGAAGGCAGAAGTTATTTATAGTGCTCAAGATTTCCCAACCTTTAGTTGCTTAAGATTTAATATTTTGCAAGTCATGACTGGATGTCCAGCTGCACCATTATTTATAATCCCACCTGCTGAGGTTGTACCCACTGCCAAGCTACTAAATCTGACAGATGGCACATTCCCTTTGCAATGCATGTATGATGTGACTCGTGACATGGTATCAATGGTTCATTGGCTAGCTAAATTCCACCTGCTGGCTAATCGCAGGTGACCCCATCAGGTCGGCCACCAGCCTCCTCCTCCACCAGTGCAGTGTCAGCTAGCTGCAGCTAGTTTCTAGTGGACGCTCATCCTTTTGCATGCTGGCATGCATTAATTTTTTTCCTTCTGCGACGGACACTGTCCGTGAAAACCCCCATTGGCTCCAATAGGGCAAATTGGTTGTGCTATAGGCCAATTGTGAAATTTATGCCCATGAGGGCAATCCCCCAAGGCATAGAGAGTGTACATTCCTGGAACTGCCACTTATATGCCCTATGTTAGTGTGTGATTGGGTGCCAACCTGTGTGTGTATCTATGCCTGCATACTGTATTTAGTGTAAGTACTATTTTAGAAAAAAGAAAAATGGCAAAGTAGCTAAATAATTAAATTTGTCAACTAATTCAAGAGTCATTGTTTTTTGGAACTCAAAGGATAATTGAGTTGTAGATTGAGTGATTAAGTATTTGCAGTAATTGTAGAAACAATTAAGTAAGAATTGAAACTTATCCACTAAAGCAGTCATAAATGCTTGGTTATCAACAAAGAGAAGCAAAGGGGATTGATTCAAGACTAAATATGCGAAGAAATGTAAGAATATTATTATGTGTAGCAATTTTGGAATTAAATAGGGATTGTTTTGGTAATGGATTAAAAAATTTTAATGTCTTGAGCTAAGAAAAAATGTGGCTGCACTAATTAAAAAAACAATAGGTTTATAGTGATTCTAAAATTAATTTTTCATGAAACAAAAAGTAGCACTAAAGGAAACAAACTTTAAAAGTCTAGGAAAATATGTATATTATTGAGTAGCTACAAGGGGTATCCCAAAAAGTCCATTTTTGGTAATCTTATACAAATATAACAGAGCAACAGAAAGGTTAAAAGCCTTAAATAGTCTTTCTAAAAACTTCTTCTAATTGCAATTGCAAACTATAAACAGTTTCTTCACTTTATCAGCAGTACTAAAATTACAAAGTTATTAAAGTATGCTAGATAATGATACTAAAAAGCTCATCTAGGCAGTAGTAAAAGTTTGTAGTGGTAGTCTCATAGCTGAAAAGCCAAGTAGGGTTAGGTGCTCATTTTGTATATAAAAAATTAAGTCAATAGGTTAGGGTTGCAATGCTAGCTTCTAGTCATAAGGCAGATGCTCTAGCCACTACCACTAGGCCACTAGCCACTCCTAGCTATAGCCTTATAGCCTTTTTGTATTTGTTTTATTATTATATCTATATTTTAGCAAATCAACAAAGTGTTCAAAAGTGATAGTTACATTTTCCAGCCAGCCAAGGCATCTATTTTTCTGTTCAAGCTAGCAACTCAAACTAAGCACCTTATTTTTAATGACTATAATAGGAATAGACAATTTTCTAGTAGAATGATGCTTTTTTGGGCAAACAATCAAGTAAAAGGAACTTAAAATAGGAAAGAAACTAGTATTTCTTGATATAGTTCCTCATTTTTTATTGGTCTTAAATATTATTAAACTCAAAATTATGGGAATCATGACCTCTGTCCCATTTATCCGCACTTTCAAGAGCAGAAGCTGAGTATAAATATTATTTAATAGATTACTTAATGCTTTCTAAAATTCCAAAACATTGCTAATGATAATTAGTCCTAATATTAAAACAAACAAATGCAAAGGATAAAGAAATGTTTTTGGCATGTCTGTTAAAAATAAAATCAATCAGTACTACTAACTTATTATGAATTCTGTGCATAACACTACAGACTGTTTCTACTAAGCTTCTAACTGATGAACGGCCAAGTAGCAACAGACGATTTCTTGGCCGTGTTCGAAGGCGACACATTCGATGAGAAATCGTTCGCAATCAACGTGCTACAAACGCAAGTTGTTGGCGATGCTATTGAAAAAATTGACGCCTGCATTGGAAAGTGAGTTGAAGGTTGAGTGAGTAATGTGAAGGAATTAAGAACCAATAAATCACGCAACTCCGATATTGAAAAAAACCAGACTAGGAAAGCGACATCGAGCGCCACGTGGTTCGACATCACAAGGATCTGCTGTCCCGAGCCAGCGGCATCGACACTCTGGAATCAGTGCTGTCAGTCGTGCAGTCTCGCACCGACGCTCTGCTTCAAGGCTTAAAGAAGATTCGAGCCAGAATTGGCGAGCCGTACTCTCGGCTGGAGCAGCGAGTGACGCACCTGCGCCGCGTCCAATCGGCCTGCGATTTTCTCAGACGAGCCGGTCGAATATTCGCTCTGGCCAAGAAGCTGCCGCCGCAGTCGGCTATGGGCGTCGAGGAGGCGGCCAGCTTGCCGGAGGACCAGCTGGGCAAGGTGGCCCAGACGCTCGGTGATTTGGCGCACCAATTCGACGGCCTGGACTGGCGCGGCGTGCACGCGCTGGAGAGGGAGCACCGACGATTTGCCAGATGGCGCGAGGCGGCCGAAGCTCGGGCCACCGCTCTGCTAGCTGATGCGCGCGGTATTGGCACTTCCGGAATGGTGCGTTTTATGAAGTTGTCATGGCAACGGAAATTTAATTGTTTTCTAGCTACGATCATTACAGTCGCATTTGATAAGAATTACGTGTTGCTAAGGGGAACTCTAGTTGCTAAGGTGAAAACGCTAGTTGCTATGGGGAAAGCCCTAGTTGCTAAGGTGAAAACGCTAGTTGCTATGGGGAAAGCCCTAGTTGCTAAGGGGAACCCTAGTTGCTAAGGGGAAAACGCTGGTTGCTAAGGGGAACCCTAGTTGCTAGGAGGAAAACGCTAGTTGCTAGGAGGAAAACGCTAGTTGCTAAGGGGAAACGCTAGCAAAATTTAATTGTTTTCTAGCTACGATCATTACAGTCGCATTTGATAAGAATTACGTGTTGCTAAGGGGAAAACGCTAGTTGCTAAGGGGAACTCTAGTTGCTAAGGTGAAAACGCTAGTTGCTATGGGGAAAGCCCTAGTTGCTAAGGTGAAAACGCTAGTTGCTATGGGGAAAGCCCTAGTTGCTAAGGGGAACCCTAGTTGCTAAGGGGAAAACGCTGGTTGCTAAGGGGAACCCTAGTTGCTAGGAGGAAAACGCTAGTTGCTAAGGGGAAACGCTAGTTTCTGGGGGAAAATCAATGCACGTGATAAATTCTGTTGCAAAAGAGGGTAAAAATATTGGCCTAAAAATTAATTTAGGATAAGCAATTTATACTAATTCTTTGCTAAAGAAAACAAGAATACCAATTCCTTTTCAAGAGAAAAATGATCAATACAGCTTTTGCTGTGCTTGAGTATCGTCAATACGAGTTTTATTGCTAGGGCAACAATGAAAACCTGCTCCGTTGCTAGGATAAACAAGTAGTGGCAGTTCCGTTGCTAGGGTGAAGTAACCTATTCCTAGATATGCGTTGCTATTAAAAACAATCAGATCAGACCCGTTGCTAGGATAAGTAATCGGTTCGTATTCAGTTTCTAGAATAAATAACCAAGTAAAAGCTCCGCTCATCGATTTAAAAATGTCAATTACCTGTTTGTTGCTAGAGTAAACAATCAATACAAGTTTCGAATCTTCTATCTAGGGTAAACAGTCAATATTAGCGCCATTGCTAGGGTAAACAGTCATTATTAGATTGGGTTCTTTAAAATTGACTCCGTTGCTAGGATAATCTAGTTAGATTAAAAAAATAAGTACGAGCCCCGTTGCTAGGCAAATTTTGCAACGAATAGATTTATTTTTTCCCGAACAGTCGGGCTCCGGTGCGCCGCATCCTCAACTAGCCGCCTGCCTGCACGCCGTCTTCTGCCTCGGCCGGCTGGACGACTGCATTGTCGACCTGGCTAGCCGAGTTCGCTCCGATCTGCGCGCTCGGATTCGATCCACTCTGGACATGTCGGCACTGATGCAGAAGACTCCGTTTGTTGGCGGCCCCGGGCACGCCGGAGCAGGGTGAGATTTTGTTTGTTTCAAAAGCTTAAGAGCTGTCTCACTTGTGTCTGTCTCATCAGTGTCTCACCCCTCTGTCTCATCAGTGTCTCACCCCTCTGTCTCATCAGTGTCTCACCCCTCTGTCTCATCAGTGTCTCACCCCTCTGTCTCATCAGTGTCTCACCCCTCTGTCTCATCAGTGTCTCACCCCTCTGTCTCATCAGTGTCTCACCCCTCTGTCTCATCAGTGTCTCACCCCTCTGTCTCATCAGTGTCTCACCCCTCTGTCTCATCAGTGTCTCACCCCTCTGTCTCATCAGTGTCTCACCCCTCTGTCTCATCAGTGTCTCACCCCTCTGTCTCATCAGTGTCTCACCCCTCTGTCTCATCAGTGTCTCACCCCTCTGTCTCATCAGTGTCTCACCCCTCTGTCTCATCAGTGTCTCACCCCTCTGTCTCATCAGTGTCTCACCCCTCTGTCTCATCAGTGTCTCACCCCTCTGTCTCATCAGTGTTTCACCCCTCTGTCTCATCTGTGTCTCTATATGATACAGTATATATTTCTATCACCATGGCAACAGTTCGAACTCGGGCGGCGGGCCTCCCGGCCGAGCCAACCTGCCGGCTGGCCAGTCAGCCGCCTACTCGCTGGCCCTCTGGTCCGGCCTGGACTCGCTCAACGAGGAGGCCATTTCTGCCGCCCAGTTTCTCGCTAATCTGCGAAAAATATTGGCTAAGAAGCGCGACCCCAATACTCAACGTCCCCTGTCGGATCTGCTGTCCACCGCCGCCGCCGAGGCCGTCAGCCCGTCTGGTTTCGCCGATTGGCTGTCCGACTGTCTGCGCGACAGTCTGGTGTCGGCTGCCGGCGCTTCCGCATTTTTGAAGCACGCATTCGAAGGCGAATATCCGCGCCTGTTGAAATCCGCTAACGAATTGTCGGCTCGGTTGGCCGCTATTGATGAAGAATTGCCGCCTCTGGGCAGGGCTCATCTGGCTAGCTTTGAGGCCGCTTATCTATCTAGGTAAGTCTTTGTTTAGGATCTTTGTATGTATGACGAATTTCGACTCTTGATTGTAAGGTTGTGTGGCAATCTGATTAAGTTTATGTAGTGTATGAGAAGAAAACCTTACTGTATTAATACAAAAATTCTATTAAAAGTATTTGTTTGCGTAAAATGTTAAGTTTTATTTGAAAGCTATTTCTTACCTACTCAATAGTAGTTTATCAAACGTGTTGTCTATTGCTCAGTACACGTACGACATTAGAAGTGATAAAAGGAGAACAGGTGAGATTAGAGGAGGGCGGATGAGATTAGAGGAGAGCGGATGAGAGTAGAGGAGAGCGGATGAGACTAGAGGGCGGATGAGAGTAGAGGAGGGCGGATGAGAGTAGGGGAGAGCGGATGAGATTAGAGGAGAGCGGATGAGATTAGAGTAGAGCGGATGAGAGTAGAGGAGAGCGGATGGGAATAGAGAGCGGATGAGAGTAGAGGAGAGTGGATAAGATTAGAGGATAGTGGATAAAATTAGAGGACAGGGATGAGATTTGTTGTAAGCAGTGAGATTAGATAGGTCGGAGAGATTGGAGCAGATCGAGAGGGATTAGAGTAGAATTAATGAGATAAGATGAGCGAGGCAGAAATTAGAGAAGAGCGGATGATATTGGCATTAGACAAAATAATATAATAGTAGAACAAAGCAAGAAAAGAAATAAGTTTGGGATAGCAACCAAAAGCCAGGAACGAGTCTACTTTACAAGTGCTAGAGCCACCGCAAAATTTGTCTTAAATACTCAAACAGTTTATTTCCTCAAATCTCAGATCCCTCAGCCGCTTATTCGACCCCGTGGACGCCATGTTCAGCGGCGGCCAGCGTTCGTTAAATAGCGAATCGGAAATTCGTCGAATTGTCGAAGCTATGACCTCCGAGCTGACCTTCACCCAGGTTGACCAGGAACTGCTGCTCAAGATAGCCAAGAATGTGGTGAAAACTGTGCAGTTTGTTTGTAGGAAAGCCGAAGCTACTCGGGTGGCCGATGCCACTGCTAGCCAGGTTCTGGGCCCGCCCACCGAGGGGCAGCAGGTGAGGCAGCGTCTTTTTTTTAATTAGGAAAGAGGTTTGGGACCGGGGGAACTTGGGGTAGAAGAGGGTAAGTCAGGGTTTAAAGTGTGGCCGAGAATGTACTAAATCATAAAATAGGGACGGGAGGTTTTGGAGATAGCGGAGCGCCTATGGATGGGTAGAAGAGCGTAGGGTCGATGGGTTGAAGGGGCCGGAGCGGGTAAAGAGGGGTAGAAGAGGGTAGGATTCAAGGAGGCGCAGCAGGTTAAGAGGGGTAGAAGAGGGTAGGGTTGAAGGGGGCGGAGCAGGTAAGAGGGGTAGAAGAGGGTAAGGGTCGAAGGGGGCGGAGCAGGCTAAGAGGGGTAGAAGAGGGTGGGTTTGAAGGGGGCGGAGCAGGCTAAGAGGGGTAGAAGAGTGTAAGGTTTAAGGGTTAAAAGGGAGAGGAGCGGGGGAAGAGGGGTCGAAGAGGGTAGGGTCGAAGAGTTAAAGGGGGCGGAGCGATCAGAAAATTACTACACATCTTTGGAAAGTAAATAAAAATGTCAACCCAACTGAATTCAATGCAGACCAACGCTAGCCTAGTCAATATGCTCGGCCAGCTAAGCCAAGATCTTCGTTCGGCGCTGCTCTCGGCAGATCTGCCAGACACCGCTGTCACTCTCCTAGACGACAGTCTGAACGAATTGCGTCAATTAATGATTCAAACGTTGGAACCTTTGCTCGGCTCAATTCGGGACAGTTTGGAAGCTATCCTGCTTACGATGCATCAGGAACGCTTTGATCAGCCAGCCCAGCAGTCTCAGCAGCAATTGCAGCAGCAGCAGCAGCAGTGTTCGCTCTATATGCGAGAGTTGCAGGTTGGTGGTGTGACTGCTTTGAGACGGAGGCGATCAGACGAGAGGAAAAATAGGAGGTCAGTCATTTAGGGGAGACGGGTGCTGACAGCGAGGGAAGAGCAGGACAGACGAGGAAGTGAAAGCGGGGGTGGACAGGGAGGTGAGAGCGGGTGGACAGGGAGGTGAGAGCGGGTGGACAGGGAGGTGAGAGCGGGTGGACAGGGAGGTGAGAGCGGGTGGACAGGGAGGTGAGAGCGGGTGGACAGGGAGGTGAGAGCGGGTGGACAGGGAGGTGAGAGCGGGGGTGAACAGGGAGGTGAGAGCGGGTGGACAGGGAGGTGAGAGCGGGGGTGAACAGGGAGGTGAGAGCGGGTGGACAGGGAGGTGAGGGCGGGGTGGACAGGGAGGTGAGAGCGGGGTGGACAGGGAGGTGAGAGCGGGTGGACAGGGAGGTGAGAGCGGGGTGGTCAGGGAGGTGAGAGCGGGGGTGAACAGGGAGGTGAGAGCGGGGTGGACAGGGAGGTGAGAGCGGGTGGACAGGGAGGTGAGAGCGGATGGACAGGGAGGTGAGAGCGGGGGCAGACAGGGAGGTGAGAGCGGGGGCAGACAGGGAGGTGAGAGCGGGGGCAGACAGGGAAGTGAGAGCGGCTGGACAGGGAGGTGAGGGCGGGGTGGACAGGGAGGTGAGAGCGGGGATGGACAGGGAGGTGAGAGCGGGACAGACAGGGAGGTGAGAGCGGGTGGACAGGGAGGTGAGAGCGGGGTGGACAGGGAGGTGAGAGCGGGACAGACAGGGAGGTGAGAGCGGGGTGGACAGGGAAATGAGAAGTAGTGAGCGGGTAGATAGAAATAGGAGAAAGGTCAGAGAGGGAGAGGAAATCAGCAGACAATTAAATAGGAGCGGACAGACAGCAATTGGTGAGAAGTAGATTAAAGAAAGACTAGAGAGAAAAGTAGGAAATCGGAAAATGTTGATCCCCAAAAAAATTCCGCTCGTCCAGGACTTCGTCAGCCGCGTGGCCCAACAATACCTGGCCGGCTATCGTCAGCGCGATTTCCTATACGCCAGCCTGCAGCCAATCGCCTGCCAGTGCATTGAAGTGTTTCTGCTGCTGGCCAGTCTAGTCAGACCGCTGGCCGAGTCTGGCCGGCTCCGTCTGGCTGCCGACTGCGCCCAGCTGGAACTGGCCCTGTCGCCGCTCTGTCGTCGAATGTCCGATCTTGGCCAGCACTATCGACGATTGCGCGCGTTCCGTCCGTTGCTGTTTCAGTCGGCGCATCACGTGGCTAATAATCCGTCTATTGGGGACGCTTTGCCAGCTAGTCTGGTTGCTCATCTGCTGTTCTCAAGGGCGCCGGCCGATATGCAATCGCCTCATACTGCGGCTGGTTGGTCGGTGAGTGACGCATTGTTGTTGCTAGGTGGTCGCTAGAACCGGCGCTCAATTAGCTAGTGGAATCGCCACTCAATTAGCCGCTAGAATCGCCGCTCAATTAGCTGCTAGAATCGCCGCTCAATTAGCCGCTAGAATCGCCGCTCAATTAGCCGCTAGAATCGCCGCTCAATTAGCCGCTAGAATCGGCGCTCAATTAGCCGCTAGAATCGGCGCTCAATTAGCCGCTAGAATCGGCGCTCAATTAGCCGCTAGAATCGGCGCTCAATTAGCTGCTAGAATCGGCGCTAAGTTAGCGGTAGAGTCGCCGTTTAGTTAGTTGTAGAATCGGCGCTCAATTAGCCACTAGAATCGCCGCTCAATCAGCCGCTAGAATCGCCGCTCAATTAGCCGCTAGAATCACCGCTCAATTAGCCGCTAGAATCGCCTCTCAATTAGCCGCTAGAATCGGCGCTCAATTAGCTGCTAGAATCGCCGCTCAATCAGCCGCTAGAATCGCCGCTCAGTTAGTTGTAGAATCGGCGCTCAATTAGCTGCTAGAATCGCCTCTCAATTAGCTGCTAGAATCGCCGCTCAATTAGCTGCTAGAATCGCCTCTCAATTAGCTGCTAGAATCGCCTCTCAATTAGCCGCTAGAATCGGCGCTCAATTAGCTGCTAGAATCGCCGCTCAATCAGCCGCTAGAATCGCCGCTCAGTTAGTTGTAGAATCGGCGCTCAATTAGCTGCTAGAATCGCCTCTCAATTAGCTGCTAGAATCGCCGCTCAATTAGCTGCTAGAATCGCCTCTCAATTAGCTGCTAGAATCGCCTCTCAATTAGCTGCTAGAATCGCCGCTCAATTAGCCGCTAGAATCACCGCTCAATTAGCCGCTAGAATCGCCTCTCAATTAGCCGCTAGAATCGGCGCTCAATTAGCCGCTAGAATCGCCGCTCAATTAGCCGCTAGAATCGCCGCTCAATTAGCCGCTAGAATCGCCGCTCAGTTAGTTGTAGAATCGCCGCTCAATTAGCTGCTAGAATCGCCGCTCAATCAGCCGCTAGAATCGGCGCCCAATTAGCCGCTAGAATCGGCGCTCAATTAGCCGCTAGAATCGGCGCTCAATTAGCTGCTAGAATCGGCGCTCAATTAGCTGCTAGAATCGGCGCTCAATTAGCTGCTAGAATCGGCGCTCAATTAGCCGCTAGAATCGGCGCTCAATTAGCCGCTAGAATCGCCGCTCAATTAGCCGCTAGAATCGCCGCTTAATTGCTCAATCAGCCGCTAGAATCGCCGCTCAATTAGCCGCTAGAATCGCCGCTCAATTAGCTAGTGGAATCGCCACTCAATTAGCCGCTAGAATCGCCGCTCAATTAGCTGCTAGAATCGCCGCTCAATTAGCCGCTAGAATCACCGCTCAATTAGCCGCTAGAATCGCCTCTCAATTAGCCGCTAGAATCGGCGCTCAATTAGCCGCTAGAATCGGCGCTCAATTAGCCGCTAGAATCGCCGCTCAATTAGCCGCTAGAATCGCCGCTCAATTAGCCGCTAGAATCGCCGCTCAGTTAGTTGTAGAATCGCCGCTCAATTAGCTGCTAGAATCGCCGCTCAATCAGCCGCTAGAATCGGCGCCCAATTAGCCGCTAGAATCGGCGCTCAATTAGCCGCTAGAATCGGCGCTCAATTAGCTGCTAGAATCGGCGCTCAATTAGCTGCTAGAATCGGCGCTCAATTAGCTGCTAGAATCGGCGCTCAATTAGCCGCTAGAATCGCCGCTCAATTAGCCGCTAGAATCGCCGCTCAATTAGCCGCTAGAATCGCCGCTTAATTGCTCAATCAGCCGCTAGAATCGCCGCTCAATTAGCCGCTAGAATCGCCGCTCAATTAGCTAGTGGAATCGCCACTCAATTAGCCGCTAGAATCGCCGCTCAATTAGCTGCTAGAATCGCCGCTCAATTAGCCGCTAGAATCGCCGCTCAATTAGCCGCTAGAATCGCCGCTCAATTAGCCGCTAGAATCGGCGCTCAATTAGCCGCTAGAATCGGCGCTCAATTAGCTGCTAGAATCGCCTCTCAATTAGCTGCTAGAATCGCCGCTCAATTAGCTGCTAGAATCGCCTCTCAATTAGCTGCTAGAATCGCCTCTCAATTAGCTGCTAGAATCGCCGCTCAATTAGCCGCTAGAATCGCCGCTCAATTAGCCGCTAGAATCGCCTCTCAATTAGCTGCTAGAATCGCCGCTCAATTAGCCGCTAGAATCGCCTCTCAATTAGCTGCTAGAATCGCCGCTCAATTAGCCGCTAGAATCGCCGCTCAATTAGCCGCTAGATTCGCCGCTCAGTTAGTTGTAGAATCGCCGCTCAATTAGCTGCTAGAATCGCCGCTCAATCAGCCGCTAGAATCGGCGCCCAATTAGCCGCTAGAATCGGCGCTCAATTAGCCGCTAGAATCGGCGCTCAATTAGCTGCTAGAATCGGCGCTCAATTAGCTGCTAGAATCGGCGCTCAATTAGCTGCTAGAATCGGCGCTCAATTAGCCGCTAGAATCGGCGCTCAGTTAGCGGTAGAGTCGCCGCTTAGTTAGTTGTAGAATCGGCGCTCAATTAGCTGCTAGAATCGCCTCTCAATTAGCTGCTAGAATCGCCGCTCAATCAGCCGCTAGAATCGTCGCTCAATCAGCCACTAGAATCGGCGCTCAATTAGCCACTAGAATCGGCGCTCAATTAGCCACTAGAATCGGCGCTTAATTAGCCACTAGAATCGGCGCTCAATTAGCCACTAGAATCGTCGCTCAATTAGCCACTAGAATCGGCGCTCAATCAGCCACTAGAATCGGCGCTCAATTAGCCACTAGAATCGGCGCTCAATTAGCCGCTAGAATCGTCGCTCAATCAGCCACTAGAATCGGCGCTCAATTAGCCACTAGAATCGGCGCTCAATTAGCCGCTAGAATCGTCGCTCAATCAGCCACTAGAATCGCCGAATCACTACCCCAACCCGCCCGCAGGTGAGCCGCTACGTATCCTGGCTGTTGGAGCATCCGGACGAATCTGATCGCCTCCGCTTTATCCACGGCACTTTGGCCGCCTACGCAAAATCAGCCCAGGCTAGAGGTGTACGCGAGTACGCTCCGGTCTATCCTGTGCTACTAACCCTGGTCAATGCTCATCTCAATGCGGCAACTGGCAGAGGAGGTGATGGATACGTTGGCGAGGATAATAGTGTCAGTGCTGGAGATGCTAGTTAGAGTGCCTGTGTGTGTGTCAGTAGGCCGGTTGCCTTTCCATTCCCATTGCCTTGAGTAGATCAATTATTTAACTTTGTTAAGCTTAGCTTTTAGTCGGGCTTGGTCTTTGTTTATTCTTTGTTAGTAGGTTTTTTTTCTAGTTGGCGTGTATAATGGCTCGGTGGATGGTTGCTTTTTTTAATTTAAGCGTTACATTGTTTAGTACGTGATATTGCCTGCTAAAATAGGTTAATAAATATTTATTTATTGATGTTTATATTCATTGTTACGTTGAAATTGTTATGCAGTTATAGAAACAATGCGTTTTGTGTCTTTATTTTAACAGAAATGCGTTCCAACAGTTAGGCACCATTTGGAATTATGATAATAAGAATTTTTCCTAGTTTGTAGGGCGTAACCTGTAGGGGCTCTACAGCAAGTGAAAATTTGTGCCCTTGAGCGAGCACCGCTTCAGTCTTAGTGATTTAGGGTGGGTGTTGCGGCCCCTCCAGCCCGTCAGGAGCTGTACACAGGCCTCGGATGCGCCGCGCAGCCAGCTGCGACTGTGCCATCTGCCATGGGCTGTAGATCTAGTCAAAAAGTCGGGTGTCTAAATTTGTTTCGTGTCTTCTTCTTGGGCGCCTAGGAGCCGAGATAAGAGCTTATCTCTCTGTCCCTCTCTGCTTCTAAAATCTAGAAACTATTTTCTTGGCTATCTGGTTACATAAATAGCCGTTTTTAGCCCTCCAGTTAGTAGTCATTTTTCCATAGTTTATCTTAACCAAAAGCTTGAAAGAATACAGAGAAAGCCAGTCATGCAAACAAGAAAATTTTCGAAGGATATCCTTGAACTTGGCAATTGGGACACAGAGCAGCAACTGCTTGGTTTGTTGCTAGCTGAGCGCCAGGCTGATGACGAGGATGCTTCCAATGGTTCGCTATGGTGCGGCGAGTCTCTGCTGCTTAGCAACCAATCAGACAGCGAAGCTCATCCAGATGAGGATGCTGATGCGGATGCGACGCCAACTAATTGCGCCTGGTATCCTTGTCAAAATGCTCCGACGTTAATCAACTTTTACACATGCGCCAAGAGTCAATTGTACAGCAAGTCTGATCCCAGCCTGTTGCTAGGCACTCGGCCCTTGTTAGTTTGCGTCAACGAAACGGAAATTGTTCAGGAGCTTGTCCAAATGATTGCCAAGGATGCTTCAACGCTGTCCGCTCGTCCGCTAGTTCAGCGCAGCTTGGATCTGGTACAAATGTTCACCAGCGTCTATCGTAAACAAAGCGATCAAATCATTGAACTTGACAATCATTCGTTGACGTTGTTGCACGCCGATTTCAATGAGAATGGCGATTTAGTTAGCGTCAATTACGAAATTCTCTGGCTGATGGGCTACGGTCTGCTCGACTCTGCCCAGTTGGTATCCGAAGATTTCACTTCGTTCTGCTTTTTTTACTCGCTGATGCAGCACGCCACTGAGTCTGTCCGAGCTGAGTACTATCTAGACGACGCTGAGCTTGCTCTGTCGATTGCTTTTCCACCCGGCTACGCGCACTTGGTGTCGGATGATCGTCTGAACGAAATCAACGTAGCCCGCTGCCTTGCCGAGTATTTCGACTTCTCGGACGAGAATCTCGATTTTATTCATCGTTGCGCGGCTGCCGCGCTAAATTTGCGCCTGGTTCGAGTTATTCCCGACGCGCGCAAGCCGAAAAAGTGCGTACAGTTTGAACGGCACGAGAATTTAGAACGGGCCGCAATACTATTGGGCCTAGAGTTGGAGACGCTCATGCGCGAGGTGACCATCAGGTGTGTTTTTCGTCCTTAAATGCTGCTATTTAATGCTCGAGAATGCTCGATTCCGAGTCTGCTCATGAAAGAGACACTGGTCCGAGCTTGGGCCTTGTTGCCAATATACTAAACAAAACGTGTGTACTCAGCCAAGTATTTGTCTCATCAAAAAAGTTTCTTGAAACAAAAAACCCGCACAGATACGAAGTGCTACGCGACGGTCACAGGAAGGCGTTACGCAATCGCACAGCCGACGAGTGCAACGCCGCTCTATCGGGCATGGTTCAAGCCATTTATCGTCGATTAGTGCAGTTTGTTGTTGCTAAAATCAATCAAAGACTGACGGCTGGTCGATTGTGCGAAGGCGTTGTCAGTGGTGCTCGCAGCGGAGGTCGAATGACACTATTGATTGCGCCGACTAACTTGTTGCGCGGTCAGACTGATGCGGACTCGGCACGCACGCCTGCTCGCGAAGCGTTGAGCTTTGAATGCAACTACCTGTGCGACCTGTTGGGCAGCCTTCGCTCTCGTCTGATATCCTCTACTCCATTGCTTCTTCTAGGAGAAGACTGCATCAAAATTGATTCGCAGGCCCTAGCCTCGAGAGGCTACACAGAAGCGTCGAATTGCTCAGCACCTTCCCCTGACCTGATGGACTCTTACCGGTCGCTAGGCAGCTCCAAGGCTCACACGCTGCTAGGCGTGGCATTTGGCCGAGGAGATCCTAGCACGGCCGCTAAGAAGGCTGCAGCTAATGCAGCTGCTGGCTCAGCATCGCCAAATGTGTTTCGACTATCTAAGGTTAAGGGTGGCGGCGTTGAGCAGGTTGGTGTGTTTTAACTGAACTGAATTACATGCTTAACTCTAGCTTGAAATGCTAACGAAATAATTCCAAAACAAACAATAACAGACGCTGATGGAAGTGCGCCACTGGCTCGGCACTCGAACTTACCGTCTTACCAGTTTAGCATCTTTGGCGCCCTACGGGGCTGAGGCTGCCAGCGTGTTTCTTGTCCAGTCATCTCAGTTGTTAAAACAGCAACAGCACCTGATAAAGTCAAGTGCAACCTTAGCTACGCATAGTTTTACGTCTTTGACTTCATTATTGACGGATCCGGATCAGTTAAATTTGACGACGGAGTCTTCACCAGCATCTGTTAGCGTCAAGCTACTATTTGTTGATCGTTTGCCTTCGCTTTCGCCGCCTTCGCAGCTGGCACTGTTGCGCCTTCGAGTTTGTCAACTGGCTGCTGTAAAAGCTTGCAGCTTGTTCCAATTTTCGGCGTCCAGGCATCGATTTATAAAGACATTCTCCGAGGTTGTCCTGCCGTACACCTTGGCTGATCAGCTTGGGGCTTGTGAGGCAGCTCCTGGGGAAGAGTGCAGCGAAGCCTGCTTAAAGGCTGGGAACTATATCAAACTGGTAGCCAAGCGGCTTTATGGTGAGGCCGTGAAAAGGATCACATTCGATGTCTCCAGCATTTTTTTCAATTTCAAGACATTAGGTTGGGATATCTTGACTTACGACGTGAAAGTCCTATGTTCTAGTGTTAAGAGAAAATTTATTTAGTTTAGCATGCCACAGTATCTTAAGGTTTTTTTAAGCCATTTAGCTCGAAAGGTCGATTCCTGAAAAATTTCTAAAGAATTTAACGAATTATTTTCGGCAACATCTTTCAGCTGGGCCACTGCTAGTGGGCCGCAAGCTAGTATTCTGCCACTATCGCCACTTGCTCGGCCTGTACGACACTCGAGCCAAATTGCAGGCAAGCGCCATTCTGCTGCAGTCGCATACCAGACGGCTAGTTGCTAAGCGACTGTTTCGGGGACTCCGCGCCCAGGCTGAAGCCTATTCTAGACGGCTTCGCGAGGCTTTTCGCGCTCCGCTGCTGGATGGCAGTCAGGATGCATTCTACAGGGCTGTGATCGGGTTAGCTTCTGGGGGCTGTGGTTCTTTTATTTTGTTGGTCTTTTTGCTTTTTCTCGCTTTGTCTGCTCTATCTACGTGTCTGTCTGTCTGTGTCTGTCTGTCTGTCTGTCTGTCTGTCTGTCTGTCTCCATAGAAACCGGCATATATTCTCTCGTTCCCTCACCGTCAACAGCTCCCTAACAAGTGACGTCTGGCGCTCCAATTGGACTTTGATCGAGTCGCATCTGCCGGCAGCCGCTGGTAGCGACGGGTCTTCTCTGCTGCCCGACGCCTTCTGGGCCGAGTTGCTGGCCTTCGGACCGGGTGGTCGGCTGCTGGCCAGGTCGCCTCTGTCTGGACAGACTGTGCTTGTCCGTTGCGCGGAGCCTGCCCAAAGCCGTGATGAGGACAGAGTTGATGAAGAACCGGAGTTTGATCAGGTTTTTTTGTTTGATTTTGTATCCACGCAATTTAAATTGTATTCACTTTTCCGTGGAATTTTACTAGGAATATTCCCATTTCGCCAACAGTCCCATTCTTTAATCGAAAATCTCCTCGGCTTCCTTATTAGAAAAAAACTTATTAGAGCCAGACACAACCTAGATCCGTAGTAACTTACGTCGCAATACCTCGCTGTCGCACACACCAGGTGGTGGACATTGACCCATGCGACCTGCCTGACAGCGCGGGTCTACGCGGCAACCTCGCTCTGCTCAGCCGGGATCCCGACTGCAGCCTCATGCTGACCCGTCTGTCACCCGACATCCCAGCCTGGTGCTGGGGCTTCTGGGATCCCGAGTCTGTTGCCTGCGGCCGTCGGGCTGTTGAGCTGGGTGAGGATCGGCTTGACGGGAGAAACTAGAAGATTTTTGTTTATTAGGAGACTGAAAAAACAAAGACTTCCAGGCTGATTGACCAAATAGGCCCTAAATTTGGACAAAGACCGGCAGACGTAAAAGACAGACAGATTACAGGCTTTTGAACAGACAGAATTCGACTACATGATTTCAGATACCTAAATTCATTAGAGTGCAGACTCTCAGACACACAGACAGACACACAGACAGACAGACAGACAGACAGACGGACAGACAGACAGACACACAGACAGACAGACAGACAGACAGACAGACAGACAGACAGACAGATAGATAGACAGACAGACAGACAGACAGACAGACAGACAGACAGACAGACAGACAGACAGACACACGCCGACACGCACAGAGACAGACAGACAGACGGACCCACAGACAGACAGACAGACAGACTAGCACACGCTCTCAACCAGCATCTGTCGCACCCCCATCAGGCGCAGACTATCCAGTGGCGGAGCCAGTCGGCATATTCGATCGCACCGAATGGGTTGCCCATCTGTGCCGCTGTCTGCTGCAGAGGCGCTGCCACACTCGTCTCACTCGGCTGCGCTGCGCAGTGCCTGTAATCATTGGCAACGGCAATCCGGGACTCCTAGCTAGCTGGCCTCTCTGGCTGCTGGTTGTCAACCACGCCGAGTTGAGAAATCTCGCCACCATTGACGGGAACTCTTTGGATGCCGAAGTGGCCGAAGCCCTGTCTAATTATCGCCAATTCGGGAATATGACGCCCAGACGGAGATGGGCTAAGGTTGGTCGCTTTTTTCATTTCAAATAATCGAAATCCATATCGATTGGGTTCGAACTCGGGACGTCAAAAACCGGTGGATTTTCCAGGTTCACTCAAGCCAGCCTCCCATGCAGCTCTCTAGCCTGTTAAGCCGGCTTCAAATGCTTGATCCGTTGCATCAGGCCGAGGACGAGGCTGCCAGACTGCGGTTGCTAGGCAACGGGGAGAGCGGCGCTTCGCCGGCCGTGTCCAGTTGCGACTCGACTGGCCGACGAATTAAGTGGGCTAAGCAGGAAGCCAAGAGCAGCGCTGATTGACCATTCTGGCCATTGTTTTTGCCATGTTCTTTACTTTCTACTGACTTGACCGGTGTGAGTAGCCAAATTAGCGCACAAATTTCCGATTTTTTAAGGCTTACCTTTGTTTATCGAAAGTTAAATTTATGAATTTTTTCTTCGAGATGTGATTCATTCTCTCCTGGATAAAATGTTCAATATTTATTTATTATACAATCAAAGAAGATTATTCCAGTTCAATAAATTGTCAAGAAAACTTTGGTGCTATTGATACATTAAGTGGTAAAATGATTTTTAAAATATAACTTGACTGTGTCAAATTTATCACCTGGTTTTTTCTGCTTGATTTTTTGTTAAACAGACTTTGAGTAAAACAGCCTCCCAGATCCCTCAGTTTTCAGTCTAACATCAACAGCCTCCCAGATCCCTCAGTTTTCAGTCTAACATCAACAGCCTCCCAGATCCTCAGTTTTCAGTCTAACATCAACAGCCTCCCAGATCCCTCAGTTTTCAGTCTAACATCAACAGCCTCCCAGATCCTCAGTTTTCAGTCTAACATCAACAGCCTCCCAGATCCTCAGTTTTCAGTCTAACATCAACAGCCTCCCAGATCCCTCAGTTTTCAGTCTAACATCAACAGCCTCCCAGATCCTCAGTTTTCAGTCTAACATCAACAGCCTCCCAGATCCCTCAGTTTTCAGTCTAACATCAACAGCCTCCCAGATCCCTCAGTTTTCAGTCTAACATCAACAGCCTCCCAGATCCCTCAGTTTTCAGTCTAACATCAACAGCCTCCCAGATCCCTCAGTTTTCAGTCTAACATCAACAGCCTCCCAGATCCTCAGTTTTCAGTCTAACATCAACAGCCTCCCAGATCCTCAGTTTTCAGTCTAACATCAACAGCCTCCCAGATCCTCAGTTTTCAGTCCCAAAGCCTCCCAGATCCTCATTTTTTCACTCCAACAGCCTCCCAGATCCTCAGTTTTTCACTCCAACAGCCTCCCAGATCCTCAATTTTTAGATCCTCCTAGATCCCTGTTTCAGCCACCCTGTTCCCAGATCTTATCCTCATTTTATATAAGCCAAGTCTGGAACTGAGACAGAAATAAAATTTTCTATACAAATTCAGCGCCTGATCCTTCAGCTCTATCCGTAAGCCGGCATCCGCAATGCACAAACTCTTGGCTAATACCGGGCTAACTCAAGGCCTCCTCCTGCCTGGTCGCCGACTCTCTTCTGGAGTGGCCGGCGGCGGAGCTTCAGCCGTAGCCGCTGCCGAGCTGAAGCGCCTCCTTGACCACGACAATCACGAGATGCGCGACCAGATGAAGGCCTTCATGATAGAGGACCCGCTGTTCCGGCCGCGCTACAACGTCAGCCTGGACGAGGATCGCGAGCTGTCTTATCAGCGGTTGAAGAAGGTCTGCCAGGCCGGCTTTATCTCCGTGCTTGACTTTCAAAATAATCCCTACAGGATCTTTGCTGCACACGAGCTGTCGGCTATTAGCGATCCGGCCATGTCCACCAAGATGACCGTGAGTTGGCTGTCTGTCTGTCTGTCTGTCTGTCTGTCTGTCCGTTTGTCTGTCTGTCTGTCTGTCTGTCTGTGTGTGTGTCTGTCTGTCTGTCTGTCTGTCTGTCCGTCCGTCTGTCTGTCTGTCTGTCTGTCTGTCTGTCTGTCTGTCTGTCTGTGTCTGTCTGTCTGTCTGCCTGCCAGCCAGCCTGTTTTTCTGTAAGTCATTTTGTCTGTCATTCATTTTATCTTTATTTTTATTTTGGCTTTAGAGTCTAAGTGTGTCCGTTTTGTGTCCGTCTTACATTCTGTCTCATTTAGTGTGCTTAGATGTTTTTTTTGTTTCTACACCTTATCTTTGTCCGTTTGCCTGTCCATCCCCCCTGGTTTATCCCTGCACTAATCCATCCACTCTCCGCAATGCCAGGTGCAATTCAACCTATTCGGCGGCACCGTGCTGAAACTCGGCACCGAGCGGCATCACAGCCGCCTTCTAGCCGGAATCGACTCCTTGGACGACGTCGGCTGTTTCGGCCTAACCGAACTCGGCTACGGCAACAACGCCGTCGAGATGGAAACCACGGCCGAGTACGACGCCAAGGCTGGCGAATTCGTCATCAACAGCCCGACGCCGCTGTCGCAGAAGTACTGGATCACCAACGGCGCCCTCCACGCCAAGCACTGCGTAGTCTTTGCCCAGCTTCGCGTCAACGGGCAGCAGTGCGGAGTGCACGGCATTCTGGCTAGGATTCGCGACGACCAGCTTCAGCCGATGCCCGGCGTGCACATCCACGACATGGGCGTCCGGATGGGACTGAACGGCGTGGACAATGCCAAGCTGTCATTTGATTCTATTCGGGTGCCCAGAGAGAATCTGCTTAATAGGTTGGTTGGGGGAATGTGTGCGGATTTTGCTTGTTTTTTTCTTCAACTGTTGGACTTATGCTGCGGTTCCTAGATAAGTGTCAGTTTGATTATCAGATGAGTGTCAGTTGAATGTCAGATGAGTGTCAGACGAATGTCAGTTGAATGTCAGATGAGTGTCAGACGAATGTCAGTTGAATGTCAGATGAGTGTCAGACGAATGTCAGTTGAATGTCAGACGAGTGTCAGATGAGTGTCAGACGAATGTCAGGTGAATGTCAGATGAATGCCACATTAATGTAATGTCAGATAAGCTTCCGATAATTGTCAAATGAGTGTCAGCAGTGTCAGGTGAGTATCAAATGAGTGTCAGATAATTGCCAGAGAAGTGTCAGATAACAATCCAGGATCTCCAAACGAGTGTCATACATCAACAGTCAGACCTAGTAGTGTCATTTATTTAGTGCGAACAAGTGTCACTAACTTTTAACTCCTTTTTCAGACTCGATGTCATATTTAAGTGTCAAACCACGCCCCCAATCCCTTCAGATACAGCGACGTGGACGAGCGCGGCAATTTCACCACTTCGATCAAAAGCAACCGGGCCCGGTTTCTCACCGTGGCCGACCAGCTGCTGTCCGGTCGCATCTGCATAGCCAGCATGTGCATGGGCGGCGCCAAGGCCTGCCTAGCCATCGCTCTGCGCTACGCGTCCACTCGGCTGACCGTGGGACCTACTGGCAAATCCGATACGCCTATACTGACCTACGAATTGCAGAAACGCGCCCTAGTACCACTCCTAGCCGACACTGTGGCATTGAATATCGGCCTAGATCGGGTCAAGGATGCGTTTGCCGCGGCTAAAACTGACGCCGAGCACGCTAACTTGGTGACAATGTGCTGCGCTATTAAACCTCTGTGCGGCTGGCATATGGAGCGAGTGGCCAGCATCACTAGGGAGCGATGCGGCGGTCAGGGCTACCTGGCTTGCAATAGGTGAGGAATGAAGTTCAAACTTTGGGATTTACTACTTTTTATGGATTTCTAATTAATTTTTGTTGAATTCCTAGTTTCTAATTCTGGGGAACTACCTTAAAATCGGGATTCTCGGGTATTTCCCATTCAGGGAATTTCCGTAGGATCGGGATTCCCGGGTTTTTCCCATTCGGGGAATTCCAGTAGGATCGGGATTCTCGGGTATTCCCCAATCAGAGAATTCCCTTCGGATCGGAATTCTCGGGTATTCCTCATTCAGGGAATTTCCGTAGGATCGGGATTCCACGGTTTTTCCCATTCCGGGAATTCCAGTACGATCGGGATTCTCGGGTATTCCCCAATCAGAGAATTCCCTTCGGATCGGGATTCCCGGGTATTTACCATTCAGGGAATTCCAGGGTGTTTTCTATTCAGGAAATTCCCGTAGGGTAGGCATTCTCGGGTACTACCCAATCAGGGAATTTACGTAAGATCGGGATTCCCGGTCATTTGCCATTGAGATAACCCCAATGGGGTTAAAAATCTCGATATTCTTCCCCCGTGCGAGATTCCTATTCCTATATTTAGAGTATCAAAATCCCAATCAATTGGATTCCCCGTCTACCAGATTCGGCACATACATCGGCAACGCGCACGCCGCCCTCACAGCGGAAGGCGACAATTCAGTTCTAATGCAGAAGGTAGCTAAAGAGCGCCTGTCCCTATTCAAACCATCCAAGCCGGCCTCCGTTGCTAAGGACGCCAGCGCCGTTAACGACCCAGCATTCCTAGAATCGGTGCTAGCCTCGCACGAGACCCGCCTGAACGGCGCCCTGGCTGGCGCCATCGGCAAGGCTGGCGCCGCGGGCCTGTTCCAGGCCTGGATGTGCGAGCTCAGCGACGAGGTCCAGGAGGCGGCCAGAATGTACGGCTACCGACTGACCGCCGAGGCCGTCGCCAAAGCTGTCGGCGACCTGCCCGAAGGTTCGCCTGGCAGAGACCTGCTGTCCAGCATTCGGCATCTGTATCTGTTGAATTGCGTGGAGCGGCATCTGGGCTCCATCATGAGCAGCGGACTTTTGACGGCTGAGCAGGGCGCGGCCGTGTCCAAGACTGCCAGACGTCTCTGCCAGACCATCGACACCAGGGCCGTTGTTGACGCGTTCGATTTGAGTCCGAAACTGCTGTCGGCGCCCATCGCCGCCGACTGGGTCGCTTATAATGTCGGCGACAACCGTGGCGAGGTGGTCGGCTGATTTGATTGTTTGATTTGTACTGACTTCTGATGTTGTTTGATTCTGGGACTGCCGCTTTTTATATTTTTTGCTACTAAATCTGTTTAAAATTGCGGATCTGCGTTTAAAATAGTCCCTGAGGTATCTGAATGGTTACAATCAGCCACTGAGGTATTTCAAGGGTTCCAATCAGTCTCTGAGGTATCTAAAGGGTTCCAATCAGTCCCTGAGGTATTTGAAGGGTTTCAATCAGTCTCTGAGGTATCTAAAGGGTTTCAATCAGCCACTGAGGTATCTGAATGGTTACAATCAGCCACTGAGGTATCTGAAGGGTTCCAATCAGTCTCTGAGGTATCTGAAGGGTTTCAATCAGTCTCTGAGGTATCTAAAGGGTTTCAATCAGTCCCTGAGGTATCTGAATGGTTACAATCAGCCACTGAGGTATTTGAAGGGTTCCAATCAGTCTCTGAGGTATCTGAAGGGTTTCAATCAGTCCCTGAGGTATCTGAATGGTTACAATCAGCCACTGAGGTATTTGAAGGGTTCCAATCAGTCTCTGAGGTATCTGAAGGGTTTCAATCAGTCCCTGAGGTATTGAAGGGTTTCAATCAGTCTCTGAGGTATCTGAAGGGTTTCAATCAGTCCCTGAGGTATTGAAGGGTTTCAATCAGTCCCTGGGGTATCTGAAGGGTTTAAATCAGTCCCTGGGGTATCTGAAGGGTTTAAATCAGTCCCTGGGGTATCTGAAGGGTTTAAATCAGTCCCTGGGGTATCTGAAGGGTTTCAATCAGTCCCTGAGGTATTGAACGGTTTCAATCAGTCTCTGAGGTATCTAAAGGGTTTCAATCAGTCCCTGAGGTATTGAAGGGTTTCAATCAGTCCGTGGGGTATCTGAAGGGTTTAAATCAGTCCCTGGGGTATCTGAAGGGTTTAAATCAGTCCCTGGGGTATCTGAAGGGTTTAAATCAGTCCCTGGGGTATCTGAAGGGTTTCAATCAGTCCCTGAGGTATCTGAAGGGTTTCAATCAACCACTGAGGTATCTGAAAGGGTTTCAATCAGTCCCTGGGGTATCTGAAGGGTTTCAATCAGTCCCTGGGGTATCTGAAGGGTTTCAATCAGTCCCTGAGGTATCTGAAGGGTTTCAATCAGTCCCTGGGGTATCTGAAGGGTTTCAATCAGCCACTGAGGTATCTGAAGGCTTTTAAACGATCCCTGAATAATTTGAATGAGTTTAATGTGTTTTTTAGTTTCTTTAGTGTCTGATTTTCTATTCATTTAATTATGGTTGATATGTAATTTTCTCTTGACTTTCTCATTATATGTTAACGCTTGTCACCTTAATCGCGTCTTAGTAAGGTATAATATAATAATATAGAGATAACTTATCTTTTTTGTTAAATTTTCTATCAATATAGTGGTTAAAATGTTATAATGAATAATTATATAATGTATCGCATCGTCTTGTACTTTGAACCATGATTTATATTTATAATTAGTGCGATGGTAGTCATCTGTGCTAAAATATATACATAATCAGTCATCAAGAGCAACCACTTTACGGGTGGGAGTAGCAAATTTTTTTATGATTTATTGCTTCCAGTGCTATAGTGCTGAGCTTGTGAATTACGGCTAATTAGCCTATTTTTACCAGCTGTAGCGTAATTGCTCCATTGAGGATTAGTAGATATTCTTAGGATAATTTGTGCTTCCTTTGATTAACTATCAAATAATTATTAAATTCGTAGCTAATAGTACCATGCAGTAGAAATGGAATCAGCTGAAACCAGGTTACTTCTCTGCCGATGTGTCTGTCCGCTTGAGGATTTTTAGTTAATAGCGATTTGAGGTTTCATGGAATTTAAAGGCTATGGGGATTTTAGGTTTCATGGGACTTGAAGGTTTTTGGGGATTTGAGGTTTCTTGGGATTTTAAGGTTAAGGGGATTTGAAGTTTCATGGGATCTGAAGGTTAAGGGGATTTGAGGTTTCTTGCGATTTAAAGATTATGGGGAATTGAAGTTTTATTTAATTTAAAGGTTACGGGGATTTGAGGCTTCTTTAGGATTTGAAGGTTTTGGGATTTGTGGTTTTTGAGATTTAAAGTCTATGGGGATTCTTTGGATTTAAGGTTTATGTGGATTTGAGGTTTCATGTGATTTGAAGATTATAGGGATTTGAGGTTTCTTGGGATTTGAGGTTTCTTGGGATTTAAAGATTATGAGGATTTGAAGTTTTATGGGATTTGAAGGTTATGGGGATTTGAGGTTTTTGGGATTTCAAGGTTTTGGGGTTTGAGGTTTTTTGAGATTTGAAGTCTATGGGATTTGAGGTTTCTTTCGATTTGAAGATTATGGGGATTTGAGGTTTCTTGAGATTTGAAGGATATGGGGTTTTGAGGTGTGTTAAGAATTGAAGGTTATTGAATTGAAGGGGGTGTGAGGTGAGTTAATTATCAAGTAATTATTGCATACGCAGCCAATCGTACCACAATTTAGAATTGTAATCAGCTGAATTCAGATGACTTCTCTGCTGACGTGTCTGTCTGTCTGTCTGTCAGCCTGCTCTCTGTGTCGTTAATCCTTTGATGCATACTGTCGAACTGACTCGTGTGGCACAAAATATTTTGTTGTGTTTTTTCTTATCGTAGAAAATTCTGCTACGTTGTTTTTGTATGTGTGTATCGTGTTGCAGCCTGACTGAGTGTTATCCTACACTCGTGTTCCCAATCACTCTGGCTTATATTAATCCCATCCGAGTTTCCGAATGAGGGCAAGGCTTTGTAGACAGGCAGGCGAATTGGGAAAACATGTGTATTGATATGCGGGTTAGGCAAGGCGAGTCTGTGATGGTGGCACATGAGCAAATGAAGATACATTTTTTATACGGGGCAGTTGTGTCTCAAGCTGTCAGCATTACCAATATTTTTTTTGATTTGCACAATACGTCTTTTTGACTCCTGCTAAAATATTTTTGGTTTCCGACTGCCTTATAGATCACTGAGGGATTTCAGACTGCCTTATAGATCACTGAGGGATTTCAGACTGCCTTATAGATCACCGAGGGATTTCAGACTGCCTTATAGATTACTGAGGGATTTCTGACTGCCTTATAGATCACTGGGGGATTTCTGACTGCCTTATAGATCACCGAGGGATTTCTGACTGCCTTATAGATTACTGAGGGATTTCTGACTGCCTTATAGATCACTGGGGGATTTCTGACTGCCTTATAGATCACCGAGGGATTTCTGACTGCCTTATAGATTACTGAGGGATTTCCGACTGTCTTATAGATCACTGAGGATTTCCGACTGTCTTATAGATCACTGAGGATTTCCGACTGTCTTATAGATCACTGAGGATTTCCGACTGTCTTATAGATCACTGAGGATTTCCGACTGTCTTATAGATCACTGAGGATTTCCGACTGTCTTTTAGATCAACGGTAGATCTAGTATCAAATCCCATTTCTTCCAGTCTCCGTCCCAGCCGACATCAAGGCGGCCGCATCCCGGAGTCGCTGGCGGCGGCGTCGGCCACCTTCGCCAGGCCCGAATCGACGCATTCTTGAAGCGCGGCCCGCCGGACGTCGGTTCCGGCGTCGGCGTCTCGTCCGGCCAGAGCCGCCAGATGCGCATCACGGATATGCGCGGAGTTGTGGTTGTCGAAGATCTCTACCGCTACAAGGAGCTGCTACGTTCGTCCGAGAAGCTCAGCGAGCAGGAGCTGCTGGACACGTTGAACAAGCTGGCGGCAAAACAGCCGAGTCGCGAGCTGCTCAAAGCAACAAAAATCGGCGCCCACGTCAAGCGCCTGACTGGGCACGCCAACAGTCGGGTAGCCAATGCCGCCCGGTCAATCTGCGAGTCCTGGCTGGCCCATTTCATCGAAGTTGAAAATCGCCAACGTCTTGACGTGGCCTGCGACGCCGCCTGCACTGAGAAGCGCCGAAGAATCCGTCAGATGCTGGCCGCCGCTTTGAACCTGGCGTCTGAAGACCTGCCGGCGCCTGTGGGCATCGAGCGCGAATTATTTTTCGCCAATAATAATCGGATTAATCCGGCCTATCGCGTGTCGGCTAGGCAGCTCTGCGATCAGTTGCGTTCCGATCGGAATCTTCGAGCCGCCGCTCTTGTGCCAGATTTGGATTATCGTCAGTTTCTGACTAAAACTGGCTTGTCAAGTTGAAGTCGTGCTTCTCAACTTCCCAACTTTATATATTTTTTGAAACGTTGGTTCAAATGTTATCCATTTTTATTGGTTTCCATTGAGGGTGAATGTACATCTTCCCTACCCTCTACTAGACTTCTATCCCCCTATCTTGATTCTCATTGGTTGGCACTAAGCGTAATAAATGTACATCTTCTCTATCCTCTACTAGACTTCTATCCCTATCTTGATTCTCATTGGCTGGCACTAAGCGTAAATGTACATCTTCTCTATCCTATACTAAACGTCTATCCCCATCTCGACTCTCATTGGTTGGTACTGAGGGCAAATCTACATCTTATTATCTATGCTCTGAAAAATCTCTATCCCTACATCGATTCTTCTGTGTTGGCACCAAGGATAAATACAAAACTTTTCTATTCTTTACAGGCATTTTCTAATGTCTTTTTTGTCTTAGTGAACCTTTTTTGTTGCAAATGTACTTCAACTTTACTGGCATCTCTAATCCTCGTATGTCAATTTATTACGCAATGTATTCTGTTTGCATTTCC